>JAQZBX010045694.1:0-20968 GCA_029593785.1 Cabassous unicinctus | reverse complement strand
TTTGACTGCTTGCTTGTGTGGTTGTTTGGTATTTCTGTTTATTTGTTGTCTCTTGCTTTTCTCTCCTCTTTCCATCCTCCCTTCTTTTGCCTTTTCTTTTTTTTTTTAATTAGGTGCTGCTAGATTGTCTCTTCTTTGCTGTGCTTCTTCTTCAGTGATTTTGCATTCTTTGCCTATATTGATTTTGTCTCCCAAGCTATGTCTATTCCTTACTTCATCTTTCTGCCTTCTGCTTTCTGTTGTGGTTTTCTCATTAGCCCACAACTTAAGGGTGTCAATTTCTATTCTATCAATTCTGCTTTCCTCTTTTTAAATTAATATTAACTTTTTCCTTTAAGCCCTTTCTTTACTCTTTCTCTTCCCCCTCATCATTCTTCCCTGCTACATCATTATATATATATTCCTCTATTTGATTTCCCAGTCCATTGTAGATACTCCACTTCTTTTCCTATTACTCTACACTGCCTACATGAGTTAATATTCATTTCACTAAGTCTTATATGGTCCCTCTTCTAACTTTTAGCAATATTATGATTGTCCTTCTTCCTTTTTCACATCTTTCTATTCCTCTGGCCCTAATCTTTTGACTTCAAGGGAACATAGAATGAAGCAAGGAAATAAAATAAGAAGAAAAACTGTCAAAGTGAAAACTTAACACACACACAGAGCCATCATCTAAATAAAACTCTAGAGCAGAGACAGATGCTAATCAACCAAATAAACTCATCAAGATAATATGATGACTAGAGGGCAACAAAAAATTACAAATCACAAGGAGAAACAGGAAGACATGGACCAACCCAATGAACAAACTGAAAACCAGAAAGAGATGCAGAACATCAAACAACTAATAAAAGCTTTCCAAACAAATATCATGGACCAACTCAATGAAGTGAAGGAAGAGATTATGGATATTAAGAAGACACAGGGAGAACATACTGAAGAAATTGTAAACATATATACATGGAAAACGGATATGAATGTCATCAATGGCACAATCAAAGAAATAAAAAAGAAGGTGGATTCACATAACAGCAGATTTGAATAGGCAGAAGAAAAAATTAGTGATGTGGAAGACAATAAATGTGAAATCAAACAGACAGTAGAAGAGATAGACCAAAGACAGAAAAAATCCAGCAGGGACTCAGGGATTTAACCAACAAAACAAAACACACAAACATATGCATTATAGGCATCCCAGAAGAAGAAGAGAATGGAAAGGGAACAGAAAGAGGGTGGAAGGAAATAATGGCTGAAAATTTCCCAACTTTATTGAGAGAGATGATGTGCAGATCCAGAAAACACAGTGCACCCCAAACAGTATAAATCCCAACAGGCCAACTCCAAGACATATACTTGTCAAAATGTCCAATGCTCAAGACAAAGAAAAAATACTCAAGACAGCAAGAAAAAAGAAAACCATCACATATAAGGGAAGCACAATAAGATTAAGTGCTGATTTCACATCTGAAACCATGGTGGTAAGAAGGCAGTGGTATGACACAGTCAAAGTACTAAAGGAAAAAAACTTCCAGCCATGAACTCTCTATCCAGCAAAGCTGGCTTTCAAAATTGATGGAGAGTTCAAAATATTCACAGATAAACAGAAATTAAGAGAGTATGCCAATAAGTAACTTGCACTTCAAGAAATACTAAAGGAAGTTCTACAATTTGAAAGGAAAAAACAAGGGGGAGAGAGTTGGAGGAGAGTTTAAAAACAAATAAAAACACAAAAACAGTAAAAAAACAACATATGGCATACATTAAGCCAAAGAAAATATGGCTGAAGTGAGAAATCTGTTGTGAGTAATAACACTGAATGTTAATGGATTAAATTTACCATTCAAGAGACACAGATTGGCAGAATGGATAAGGAAATATGATCCATCTATATGCTGTCTACAAGAAACCCATTTTTGACTCAAGAATTCAAGGAGGCTGAAAGTGAATGGCTGGAAAACAATTTTACAAGCTAATAATAGCCAAAAAAGGGCAGGAGTAGCTATTATAATATCAGAAATAATAGACTTTAAATGCAAAACTATTGTAAGAGAAAAGGTGGACACTATATATTAGTAAAAGGAGTAATCTCTCAAGAAGAGAGAACAATCATAAAAATTTATCCACCTAATTGGGGTGCCTCAAAATACATGAGGCAAACTGGAAAAACTAAGTGGAGAAATAAATGCCTCATCAGTTATAGTGGGGGATTTTAATACACCATTATCACCAAAGAAAGAACATCTAGACAGAGAATCAATAAAGAAACAAAGATTGAACAATACATTACAGGACCTGGACTTAATAGACATATACAGAACACTAAACCCAAATACAGCAGGATTTACATTCTTCTCGAGTGCACATGAAACATACTCCAAGATAGACCACATGCTAGGCCACAGAATACCTCTCAATTAATTCAGAAAGATTGAGATTATACAAAGTAATATCTCTGATGACAATGGAATGAAATTGGTAATCACTAAGGGCCAGAGAAACAGATTAGTCTCAAAGATATGGAAGTTAAACAACACACTCTTAGACAAAGAGTGGGTCAAGGAGGAAATCTCAAAAGAAATCAGTAACTGCCTCGAATCGATTGAAAATGACAACACAAAATATCAAAATCTATGGGATGCAGCAAAAGCCATCCAGAGAGGGAAGTTCATAGCCATTAGTACATACATTAAAAAAGAAGAAAGAGCTAAAATTGAAGACCTAATTGCACATTTAGAGGAATTGGAAAAATGACAACAAACTAAACCTAAAGGAAGTAGAAAAAAGGAAATAATGAAGATTAGAGCAGAACTAAATGAAATAGAGAATAAGAAAGCACTAGAAAAAATAAACAAAACCAAAAGCTTGTTCTTCGAGAAGATCAATAAATTTGACAAACCCTTAGCCAGACTAACAAAGAAAAAGAGAGGACAGATGCAAATTCACAAAATACAGAATAAGCATGAGGATATCACTACTGACCCCAAAGAAAGAAAGAGTATCATAAGAGGCTACTTTGAAAAATTATATGCCAACAAGAATGATAATTTAGAGGAAATGGACAAGTTTCTAGAAAGTCACAAACAGTCTACATTGATGAAAGAAGAAATTGATGAACTCAACAGTCCAATTACAAGTAGAGAGATAGACTCAGTATTCTAATACCTCCCAACTACGAAGAGCCCAGGACCAGATGGCTTCAAAGCTGAATTCTACCAAACATTCTGGAAAGAACTAAAACCAATTCTGCTTAAGCTCTTCCAAAAAAAAAAAGAAATAGAAGGAACATTGCCTAACTCATTCTGTGATGCCAAAATTACCCTAATTACAAAAACAAACCAAGATAACACAAGAAAGGAAAATTACAGACCAATTTCTCTAATGAAACCAGATGCTAAATTTCTTAACAAAATACTTGCTAATCACTTTCAACAACATATCAAAAGGATTATATAGCATGACCAAGTGAGTTTCATACTGGGTATACAAGGATGGCTCAATATAAGAAAATCAATCAATGTAATACACCACATAAACAGATTGAAAGAAAAAAAATCACATGATCACCTCTATAGATGCAGAAAAACATTCGACAAAATACAGCACTCTTTCCTGATAAAAACACTGCAAAAGATAGGAATAGAAGGAAACTTTCTGAATATGATACAGGGTATATATGAAAAACCCAAAGCTAACTTCATCTTCAATGGTGAAATCCAAAAAGCCTTCCCTCTGAGATCGGGAACAAGACAAGGATGCCCACTATTACCACTCATATTTAACATTGCCTTATAAGTACTTGCTCGAGCACGGAGGCAAGAAAAAGATATAAAAGTCCTCCAAATTGGAAAAGAAGAAGTAAAAATTTCATTATTTGTTGACGACATAATCCTATATGTAGAAAGCCCTGAGAAATCTACAAGAAAGTTTCTAGAACTTATAAAGGAGTTCAGTAATGTTCAGGCTACAAAATCAATGCTCAAAAATCAGTAGCATTTCTGTACACCAATAATGAGCAATCTGAGGAGGAAGTCCAGAAAAAAATATCATTTACAATAATAACTAAGAGAATCAAATACCTAGGAATAACTTTAACTAAAGATGCAAAGGACTTATACACAGAAAACTACACAACACTGTTAAAAGAAATCAAAGAAGACTTACATAAATGGAAATATATTCCCTGTTCATGGATAGGAAGACTAAACATCATCAAGATGTCTATCCTACCCAAACTAATCTACAGATTTCATGCAATCCCAATAAAAATCAACACTGTATTTTTTAAGGAACTCGAAAAATTAACTACAAAATATATTTAGAAAGGTAAGAGGCCTCAAATTGCCAAAGACATATTGAAAAAGAAAAATGAAGTTAGAGGTATCACATTCCCTAACATTAAAACATACTACATAGTTACAGTGCTCAAAACTGCATGGTATTTGCACAAGGATAGATATACGGACAAATAGAACCAAATTTTGAGTTCTGATATAGATCCTCACATATACAGTCATCTGATATTCAACAAAGTGACCAAGTTCACTCAGTTGGGAGAGAATGGCCTCTTTAACAAGAAGTGCTTGGGGAGCTGGATATTCAAATCCAAAAGAATGAGAGATGAATACCATCTCACACCTTATACAAAAATCAACTCAAGATGGATCAAAGACCTAAATATAAGAGCCAAAACCATAAGGACCTAGGAAGATAATGTAAGGAAACATCTACATGACCTTGTAATAGGAATTGGTTTCATTAACTTCAAAGCCAAAGCACGAGCAGCAAGAGAAAATAAAGATAAATGGGATCTCCTTAAAAGTAAAAAGTTCTTCACCTCAAAGGATGCTTTAAGAAAATAAAAAAGCAGCCTACCCAATGGGAGAAAATATTTGGAAACCAAATATCTGATAGGAGCTTAATATCTTGTATATATAAAGAAATCCTATACCTCAAAAATAAAAAGACAAACAACCCATTTAAAAAATGGGCAAGTGACCTGAAAAGACACTTCTCCAAGGAAGAAATACAAATGGCTAAAAAGCACATGAAAAAATGCTCAATATTGCTTGCTATTAGGGAAATGCAAATCAAAACTACAAGGAGATACCATCTTACACCCATCAGAATGGCAGCTATTAAAAAAACAGCAGACTGTAAGTGTTGGAGTGGATGTGGGAGAATAGGAACCTTCATCCACTGCTCATGGGACTGTGGAATGGTCCAGGCACTGTGGAGGACAGTGTGGCGGTACATCAGAAAAGTAACAATAGATCTTCCATATGATCCAGTGATTCCACTGCTGGGTATATACCCAGAAGAATTGAAAGCAAATACATGAAAAGATATACGCACACCAATATTCATAGCGGCATTGTTCACAATTGCCAAAAGTTTGAATCAGCCCTGGTGCCCATCAACAGAAGAATGGATAAACAAAATGTGGTACATACATACAATGGAATGTTACTCAGCTGTAAGAAGGAATAAAGTGCTAACACATGGAATAACATGGATGAATCTGGAAGACCTTATGTTGAATGAAGCAAGCCAGGCATTGAAGAATGAACATTATATGACCTCACTGATTTGAATTGAGGAAAGTGAGCAGTCTCTGAGAACCATTGTCTGAAAGATATGTTAACAAGGGAGAGAAAGAGAAGAGTAGGTTGTAAGCCATCACCCATATAGACATAATCTATAGTAAAAGTGATAGAGTTTAGTTGCATATTGAAGGATAGGACAGATGGGTAGTGATATTACTGGGTTTGGGCGTGGAGGGTTGAGAGGTGGGTAGATTAGGAAGGGTGGGTTGGAATTCCTAGGATACTGGGGGGACAGATGGGAGGGGGACTAGGTGAACATGGGATTTGTGGGTATGTTGTTGAAAGTGCAGAAGTAGAACTGCTCTTATGGCAATATGACAAGGTAGTGACACTGGGTTAGGGTGCAGGTTGGGGGGCATTCAGGAAGGGGTGCATCTGGAGTAGGCTTCTAGGGAGTGTCTGGGTGTTCATCTTCGCATAATGTGTTGTGTCAGGGAGCAGAGACCCACATGGTGAGTGGGAAGGAGATGGACCCCCATTTTTGGTAGGACTGATTCACAGAGAAACAGACAGGTGGGTGTCTCTTAGGCTCAAAAGTGGATCCTAATAGGAGAGTATAATCAGCATGCCAAGAACTCTTGTTGCATGTAACTATGAATTTTGTCTTCCAATGAGTCAAGTTAGGGGAGTGTCATGTGTCCCAGGAGGATGGAGAGGAAGGAACAGAAAACATCAAAGAGGGGTATTTAGTGGTCAGGGGAAATGTTTTTCATTACCTTACAGTAATGTACACAGGACATGGTAAATATCATCAAAAATTATTAAACTGTACCATCTAAATTGTAAACTATACTGTAAACCATTCACAATGTTTAGTAGCTGTTTTTCACTATTTGTATAACAGTTGTAACAATGCTACCATTCACATAAAAAAGGTTTTAATATGGGGTGAGGAAAGGGGAAGGAGGTTGGGTTTATGAGAGTCTTTAGTATTCTGTGTTTGACTTCGCTGTTACCTAAAACTTCTTTGAAAATTAAATGAAAATTTGTGAGACACTGGGGCATGAGAGGGGGAAGGTGCCATGGTACAGACAGGACACCCGATAATGCAGTGATAAAAGGAAACAACAATAATAATAAATTTTTCATTTTTAACTTTTAAATTTTTTTCTTTTTTCCCATTTTTTGAAAGTCTCAATCCTTTAATTTTATTTTATTTTTAGTTTTTTTTCCCTGAGTTTCCATGTATTTTATCTTTTACATTTAAGTTTATCATTATTATTTCATTTTCCTATTAATTGTCTTTTGCTATTATAGGGACTTCATCTTTAGGCAAGGGTTAGATCACAGAAGTGTTACAACAGGGGCAGCAGAGGATCATTGGTGGGGGGTGTCTTGGATGGGGGTTTCATGGGAGGAAATTCACCTGAATATACATGAAAGATATATAAAACTGTTCAAATGATCAAGGGGTAGAAAATAACTCTAAAAATGAGGGAATACTGAATTCCCAGCCTGGAAAGCTCTGCCACATTCTCCAATGGAGCAGCAGCAGTCCCCAGAGTGCAGGGACAGTGTCAGGCAATGGAGGATGATCCACTGATGGGTTCTTGTTATTGATGATTAGCCTTACAAGTTTTTGCTCCTGTAATTGAAACTTAGCTTTCTGTTATGGGGTGCCTAAGGGTTGCCACCTGAGAGCCTCCTTGTTGCTCAAAGGTGGCCTCTCTCTAATCCAAACTCAGCATATGAATGCATTACTTATCCTCTAGCATGGGACATGACTCCTGGGGATGAGCCTCCCTGGCACTGAGGGATTAATACCAAGTGCCAACTAGCAATAAGACTGGAAAAAGACCTTGAATAAAAGGGGAGAAAGGTAAAGACAAATGAGTTCATGTGGCTAAGAGACTTCAAAGAGAGTCAGGATGTCATCCCAGAGGTAACGCTTGCACACACCCCAGTAGGATCTCATAGAACACCAAAGTGTATATCACCCCACACAGAGGGGATCCTGAGGGCTCTAGAGACAACCAGGTCCTATATAAGCAGGGATAGCTCCAGAGATTGGTGCCTGATCAGTGGGCTCTACTTTGGAATCTGTGCCCCTGAGAATGACAGGCTTGGACTCAAATAAGTCCTCCCTGCACATGGTCCATCATTCCCTTCTATTCAAACCTATATGTGAGTTTGTAGGTGGACTTCCAGAGACTGGAGCCTCTGGCCTGCCCATGTGCCAGCTGTGCCTGGAATCTTGGTGGAGCTGCAACTCCTACTCTACAGCTCAATGGACTCACCCAACTCACCTAGTGAGGAGATAATGATGGATAATGGCCATCCCAGGGAATAGAGAGAGCCTGCAGCTGCAGGCTGTATAATCCCATCCACCATATCCATCAGATATAAGGCCCCTCTCACTTGGAGGTGTAGTGGACATCACCAGCCCAAACTCCTCACGATTGGGGGAAGAGCTATGGTCTAGAGTGGACTTAATGGTATTCTGCTGTAGACATATTGTGATCCAAGCAATGGAAGAAATTACAACAGTGAGGTGGAGCCAGTGGCCACTGGATGCTTTTGGGGCAGGGAAGGGAATAGTAGTTGAAATACAGGGTCTTTCTCAGGACTTGGGAATTATCCTGAGTGACATTATAATGACAGATAGAGGCCATTTACATCAACATATAACATGCAGAACTCTGTGGGAGAGAGTGTAGTCTATAAGGTGAACTATGGTCCATGCTTAGTGGCAAAGCCCCAGTAAATGTATATCCGTTGCAGCTGATGTGCCACACTAATGAAAGATGTTTATCTGGGATGTTATGGGAGGTGTGGTAGGTGGGGAACATGGGAATCCCTGTAATTTTTTTTAACATTTTTGTAATCTAAGCATCTTTTAAAATATATTTTTAAAAATGTAGTACAGACAGACGTTGGACTATTATTCAATTGTAAAAATGGAATGAAGTTCTGATACATGTGACAACATGGCTGATCTTTCAAGATAGCATGTTAAGTGAATTAAGCCAGATACAAAAGTAGAAATATTGTAAGATCTTAATGATATGAAATAATTAGAATAAGCAAACTCATAAAATCAAAATCTAAAATATAGGTTACCAGGAGATGGGATAGTGTAGGTAATAAGGAGTTAAGCCTTAAAATGTACAGTGTTTCTCATTGGCGTGAAGGAAAAATTTTGGTAAGGAATGGTGAATGTAATTAACAGCAGTGAATTATATATTTAAATGTGGTTAAAGGGAAATTTTAGGTTGTATATATGATAATAGAATATTTTTTTAAATAAAAAGAACAACACAGCAGTGAATCCTAAGCTAAACCGAGAAGTATATTTAATATTAATGTTATAAAAATGTGCTTTTATCAATTGGAACAAATGTACCAAATCAATGCAAGCTGTTAATAATATAGTGGTATAGAGGAATCCTGTATTTTTATGTCTCAATATGCTGTTAACCTATAACTTCTCCTATATAATAAAGACATTAAGCAAAAAGTTGAAAAAACAAAAAAACAAAAAAACAATTGCTGGTATTTTGCATCAGCACACCTTTGGCTGACTGATACACCAGCAAAATCATGAAGCTGAGTTCTGGACTTAAGACATCTTCTAAGGCTAAGAGAGAGATCCCTCTGATTTGCATGGAAAGGGTAAGTTTGCCTTGGCATTTGAAGGCGCTGGGATTTGCGTCATGTTGGTCAGGGATAGTTCTGCCACCCAAGCTTTATATATGGTGGAACACATTCCCCCAGGGGTTGGGAAAATTTAGATTACCACCGCTGGTCTGAGGATTGAGCACATTCCCTGCAGATTTGGGAGGTAGATTGTGGCCATCACCCCAGGGTTTTTGGTGGATGAGGCCTAGAACTTGGCCACCACTTATATGCTTCATGAGGGTTGAATGGAGATAGCTGCTGGGCAAGACCTTGGAAGGGATGGGACTTTTTGGAAAAGGTGGACCTCCATGAGGCCCTGAGGAGATGATGATGCCATCTTTCTACAGATAACTTTCAGACTGTGAAATCTCTTGGATTGTGGCTGCAGGTTTTTGGAAATGTCTGTGACCTACGATCCCGGTTTTCTTTCTGATTTCTCCCTATGGAAATGGAAACATTTATTCTGACTGTCCCTCCTTTGTATATTGGCAGTAGATAATATTTTTGCTTTTTTTGAAATTTCACAGGTATATAGCCAGAAGGTAATATTGCCCCAAGACAGACTGCATGCCTATAAATATTTTTTATGAGATTTTGCACCTAGCATTGTTAATGAAATGATTCAAGACTTCTGAAGTATTGTGATAGAATAAATGTATTTTGTATAAGGAAATAACATGTATTTTTGGGTTCCAGAGGGTGGAATATCCTGGTTGGAGTCTTTTTTGGACCCCAGAATATTATGTTCTTAATTTAACCCATTCTACCCATTCTTGAGCATGTGAACCTATTGCATATGGGAACTTTTCCTTAGATCAATCAAAGGATCATTTGGTTAGACCACTTGTGATAACCTGACTTCGATTAAGGGCCTTGACTAGATTGTGGGACCCAGGGTGGGTACTAATCCTTTTACTGGAGTCTTATAGAAGCAGAACACAGAAAATAAGAGCTGATCTTTTACTTTGCCATGTGAAAGAGGACTACAGGATTGCCCACAGTCCAGAAAGTTGAAGAAACCCCGAGAGACTGAGAGAGCCAGAGGCTGGAATCAGTGGAGCAGCCCAAGGCTGAAGAGATTAGAGTTGAGGCATATGCCTGTTACCCACAGCTGAGCTTGGGAGAAAGTGAGTCTGGAATAGAAGGCAGAAACTGGTTACCCTTTTGCCTTGCCACATGGCAATTTTCTAGGATATGCCAGCACCTGACTTTTGATGAGACAGCATCTCTGATGATGCCTTGATTTGGACATTTCACAGCCTGGGAACTGTAAGGATTTCCTTAATTAATTCCCATTATAAAAGTCAACCCATGTCTGGTATTTTTGAATTGGAAGCCTTTACCAAACTAAAACATGGGCAGGCCCGCATGACCTTGGATTGGGCAATGTTTACTTTAACATCACAACAACAAAAATAATAAGCAACCAAAGAAAACTAGGTATTTTGAAATTCATTAATATGTAAAATTTTTGTACATCAAATAACATTATCAAGAAATTGAAAATACATCTCATGCAAAGTGAGAAACTATTGGAAAATTATATATCTGATTAGGATCTTATATCCAGAATATATAAAAAATTCTCACAACTGAATAACAAAAGACAAACAACACAATTAAAAATGGGCAAAGAATTTGAATATGTATTTCTCTGAAATGTTGCACAAGTTGTCCAAAAGCACACAAAAAGATGCTCAACACCATTAGTCATGGAGAAATGCAATTCAAATTATTTTAAGATAAAAATTCACACCCACTAAAATGTTTAAAAAGAATTTTAGAAATTAACAAATATTAACATTGCTGTAGAGAAATTAGAACATTTGCAAAAGCTGGTGGGAATGTAAAATTGTGCACCCACTGTGAAAAACAGTTTGGTACTTCATCAGGAAGACAAATGTAGACAAATTTCTGGTCAAACATCATGGTGGAGTGAAATACTCCAGGATGCTGTTCCTCCACAGAATCTTTGAACAACCAGCAAAAACTGGCAGAAACATCTTTGTCAGAACTAATAAAAGGGTTGCTATATCTAGGTAAGTGCTAAATAATAAATAGGCAACTTAAAAATGATAGTAAAACCTCATGGACCCCTTACTGTTGCTTTCCAGATTGAATGTTGGCCTTGCATTCTTGAGCTACCCATCTGTAAACCATACTTTTCTAGATATCCTCTAATAACTGATTATAGATAGGGTTTTATTCAGCAACACATTTAGATAACACCTCAGAGAATCTAATATAGAGCTGAAAGAAGTCACCTGCTTATCTACACATTGTGTATATCACATGTATTTGAGTTTTAATTTGACTGAATTAGGGCACTCTTCTGTTTGTTTCCTGCTAGAATGATTATGATATAACCCAGGATACATGGGTATTTCAGGTCTGAAAATAATCTTATGTCCTTCAACTGGAAAAAGCAATTTCCAATAACTTCTGATAATGAGCCAGTAATTACCTTTTAAATCAGAATTTTAGCTGGTATAGTCCAAATTCCTCCCAGTCCAAAAACCCATTGGTCACTTCTGGGTGAAAGTTCCAACATCCCCTTCAGAGGGCACTGTTATGAAAATGAAATTATTTCCTCATGGCTCCCTTTTTAAGAACACAGGCACATCTTCCAGAATACCTCCAGAAATATTTTTCTCTTCTTGTATTAGCTAAAGTGCATCACATACCTATCCTTACATTAATTACTGGAAAGGAGAATCACATTACCTTAAATGTTTGAGACTAATCCATGTTACTTCACATTCACACCTTTAGAATGGAGATGGGCTCCAATTTCCTTCAATTGTATGATCACCTGTCACCAGGTGATAGAAAAGATCTGTGGGCAAATAACAGTGTCTGCCACAACCAACATGACTCTATTGATGACCCCATGTCTGTCCTATATCTTTAATATCTCTTCTTCTCTTTCTTTATCTCTTTCCTGTCTCCTTCTCTACTAGGATCTTCTCATAGAACATAACTGATTTTCTCCCATACCTCAAAATATTTACCAAAATTCCTGTGCCCCCCTTTTAGTAACTAATTTGTTTCTTTATAATGACTCTATTATTTGCAGCACTTTATTTTGTAGAAGAGGAAATTGAGGAACTGTAAAGCTTTCACACAGATTGTCTAGGATTCAATAAAGGGTAACCCACAGTAAAGGAGTAGTGGATATTTCTAGTTTGAAAACATTACTCTCAATTTAATTCAGAAAATATTTTCCATCAATTTTTATGCATAAATATCCTTGCTGGATGATTTTTCATGTTATTTTTTTACATTCCTCCCAATAATTTTATTTTATTGAAGGCTATTTTACAGACTAGGGTAACTTACATGATGTGCAAAAAGTCATATAATTAGTAAGTAGAGGAATTGGGAATCATCCAGATTCTTGTCTTTTGTGGTGTTGATTATTGAATTATGTACCCCACCAAAGACAAATACTTAATCCACATTCCTGTGTTACTGAAAGAATCCATATATAGTATATTTAAATATGTTGAGTCAGGGTTTGCCCTCATTTTTTTATGGAATCCCTTATGTAGATGTGGTAAAAACCTAAATTGCATGTCTAGAAATGCCAGAAGTCAAAGAAAGATACAGCAGAATACCAAGGACTTTGCCATGTAGCAGAAAGCTACATCATAACAACACTACCAGCTCTGAGAGAGAGCATGATTGTGGTGATATCTTGATTTTGGTTTGTTTCAGCCAATCCATTATGTGGTATTTGTTTATGACAACCGTTTTGTGCTATTTTTCATAGCAGTTTTAACAAACTAAACAGGTATATCATTTCTCTAGAATCTTACCATGTGCTGTTCAGGCAAAGGATGCCCCTGATCATAAATCTGAACTTCAACTTAGACTTTCCTTCCACCTTACAGGTACCTAAACATTCCCAGAATCAAAGCTGTCTGTATGATGCTTAGGCCATATCCTTGGATGGGGCAAGAAGTAGAAAAGGAAGTTACAAGATGTTTTGTTTTCTCCGGCCCTCTCTTTCTTGAGCTGTTGTCACACATTGGATCTGTCTGAGGAATGAGCCCTCCTGCCACTAGGGATTAAATGAAGATCTTGTATGAGTAATGATTTCTTTCCAATGTCCTTCAGTGGATAATTCACATCATTGTCTCATGAGATAAAAGAATATATTGATTAGAACACAGGCTTAGAAATAAGATCAGTCTGGATCTAAATCCACTTCACAAGATCATGTATAAATCAGATGATATACTGCATATAGCAGGACTGATATATAGAATGTACTCATTATTTGTTAATTCACATGATATTCACACTTCCTTAAATTGCTATAATAAAATCAGGGAATTCAACATCACCCTCAGATATTTTAGTGCTGAGATCAAACACTCATAAAAGATTTTAGAATTATGATAATTTTGAATCAGTATTTAATACAACAAATTTGACCTTTCTTCTCTCCTCATTTCAGCATCTTCCATAATCCTATCAAGCATAGAGAAAAATAAAACCAGCTATGTAAGTGATTTGAAACAATTACTGCCATAAACCTGCACCAGTCACACTATGATCTCTCATGCTGTGTACAGAAGATGACAGCCAGTGATGGCCCTTTAATCTATGGCAGGCAGCATTCTTAGCATGATACATGTATTATTTCATATAACCCCATGACAGTCCTATGAGATAAGTACATTATAGTACTCTTTGCACAGATGTGAAAACTGACATAGAGAGACTAAAAACCTTGCCAACCTTCACCTACTTAGTAAGTAGAAGTGCCAGTGCTAGGAGATTTAATATATTGAATTACAAAGTTTTGCTCTTAAACATGATTAGAATTTTTTATATTAGAGAATGTTTTGTGTAGTCTATATGTTTATCCTCAGGGCATCAAATGTGGAACAAAAGAAGAGTTTTTCACTAACCAAGATATTTTCACATGTTATTTTGCTTAGTCCTCCAATGAGCATTGTAAGACAAATATTATTGGGGTTGATTTATAGGCTCTGAATGACACATGCATATATAGTTCCATATTAGAACATTCTGTGACTTTTATTGCAAATTCTAAGATCAATTCCAAACCACATCCATAGAGAGACTGCTAAACCAACTCAGTTGACTCACTTTCCAATCTCCTTTGGTCACAGATTCCACAGCACCATCAGAGACCAGGATAAGCTTCCTGGGCTGCCATCTTGGATGAAGTTGTTAATTCTAATCCTCTGGGAGATGATAGTTCATAGCATCCTTAACTCCTTTTACTTGCACAATATTCATTTAATACTTCTTTGTAACCATATATGAAAATACTAGTAGGGAAAAATTCTGGGGATTACTCAGCCTAAAAGACAACATAGGCAAAAACAGCTATATTTTACAGATGCTGTTTGGTGCTAAATTTCTACTTCATGTGCCTCCAGACTCCAAGGGACCAAAGGAGCTATCTCCAGGCAAAGCATGAGTTTTGTAAAACAAGTGCTTTAGTGAGCTGACTTCAGAGATCTGCTACTCCAGGGTACCTTTCATTTGTTGCTCATTTCATACTACTTGTTATTTTCAGGGCTTTAAATCAGGTTGTAGTGCAAATCAAATGCCTTTTATCACATTTTACATCTGGCCATCAAGAAAGCAAAACTGGCAAATCTGTCATGGAGAGGCATTGGAAGAGATGTCCTTCAATGGTTAGTTTTCTCCCCATCAATTTCTGCTGAAGCCTATTGGAAGTTTTGACTAAAGAAATTCATATCTGAGCTTTGTGCATTGTGTTCACCTCAGGAGCTCGTGAGGGTGGTAGGCAGAAAAAAGCCTTTGAGTGAAGAAGGAAGTTTGCTCACACCAGCACAGCCAGTCTCTTCAGATGTGCAGGCACACTCTCTGCCATTCTTTATTTGCAGGGCTATTCGTACACTACTGTTATCACTCAAATTTTACACAGAAAGAACACAAAATGCAACTCCTCAAAATCATTTTTGCTGTGCCTAGGGAGTATGTGTACTGATCCGAGGACTTTGTCAACTAATAGCTGATTCAACAGTTGAGCTGCTGCTGGGGAAGTTAGGCCAATGCCCAAGTCTTAACCATTACAAGTTAGGGTTCTTATGGCCCATATTCACAAGATTGCTTAAGCCTATAAAGCAAAAATAAATTTAGTCTATGAATTCATAAAAATTTAGGAAGAGTCTCTTAGCAATAACTTTTGAGGCATTAAATGATGTAAAAGAAATAATATAATTAAGGCAAAAATTGATGAATTTACATAGTAGCATATAGTGATGGATCAGTGGTTGCTAACTTCATGCATAGTGTACCTAACAATAAGATGCCTTGTCATGGAATAAACTTGTTACTTCACTAAACACATTCAGAAAGGTAGGGGTAAACAGTGACCCCATTGTTAATACCTTTATCTTAGGGTGCCACTGTGGACTTTAATTTACCAGTAAGTTATATTTTAACATGTGTTTCTACAATCACAGATTTATATGCATAATGATCATGATACCCAGACTACATAGAAAAGTAGTCTCTTCAGATACTATGGATACAAACCTGAGATGAGGAAATTAAAAATCTTATATTAAAATATTTTACTGATTTAAAGTCAAAATATTCTCTCCATAAGAAAACCAGTTTAGAAAATTTGTGGAAGAATCGCAAGAAATCCCCTTGAATACCATAATTCAAATAAACATTAATCATCTTTAGTATACTTTTAATGATAATTTTCTAAATATATTTGACATTTTTGAAAGTTGTAAGCCTAAGATGTATGATGTTTTATATCTCACATTTTCTAATTTGTATTATATTGAAAGTACTTTTCCATATCATTAATTCTTCTTACAAAAATCTTTGATGTCTACCTGATATTTATAAATATATATCATCGTACATTACACTGTTCCAATTTAGACATTTGGGTTGTTGTAACTTCTTCACTTTCATAAAATTATTGTGAAATACAACCTGTATACTAATTTTTACCCACATTTTAAAAATCTAGCATGTATTTCTAAGAGATGGAGTATTGATCATGGGGTACAACAAACTGCAAAGACATATAAAGTCAAAATTATTTCCTGAAAATAAATTTTTTTACCAAAACACACACCCACACACACACACCAAATAATATAGCTCTCATATATCTTTGTTATTTGCCAGTTAAAAATATTGCACATTTTCCATTGTATTTCTTCAATAGCTTATGAAGCAGGGTATTTGGGAGTAGGTCTTTCCTTTTTTCATTACTTATTTTCCAATAGAGTGAGTAGACTGGCTTTTTGTAAGAGTCTTTTGTCATAGTTGTTGCAAATATTTTCAGGTGGATTCCTGAAACTGCAGTGCTACCCTGTCAAATTGAAAGGTGCTAGCACCATTGATGAGAAGCCCAAAGAATGCTTCTGGGAAGACACGGTAGTTTCATATATTTGTTTATTGCAAGAAGGAGACTTACAAACTGGAGACACAGTCCAGGGCGGCAGCTGGACCCAGGTAGTACTCTGCTATTCAAGTGGGGATATGCAGCAGTCTATACAGGAGTATATATGAACAATGCCAGGGACAAAATAAATCACAGGTCTTAGGGGTATTTGGTGGAATGTGCATACATTTTCTTATTGCTGTTTCCCATTGTCTCTGTGGAGAGACCCTTATCTTTGTGATCACAAGAAGTGTTTCTATTTCTCTTTACCCATACCTGGCTTCTCCACCATCCCAAGCCTTCTCTTAATTAGCTTCCATGACATAAGCCAAACTCACACGTTGGACGTAAAAGCAGAGATGAGTAGGGACTACCAACCCATGGCATTCAACAATATTGACAGTAAAACTTTAAGAATAGCAGGAGCTGCAGCACATTGTGATGGCTTCACCTACGCCAAGCCGGGTGATCAGGCCTATCTGGAGTAATGGTTACATCCATGTCCCTCTCCTGCCACAGTCTAGCTGAAAAACTCACACAAAGAATGCTTTTATATACTTTGCAACCAGCAGGCTTTCTGTTGCATTTTAGTTTTCTCATGTTCTACCTCCCGTGAGATTTAGCCCACATGTAGCAGGAGTTGTTAGCAATAGCATGCATACCTCCTTGTTGGCCTAGGAAGAAGACTAAGGCAATGTCATTAGCAAGCACTATTTTGGCTAGAGAGTTTAATGATTTTACTGAGCCTGAAAGGATAGTGCTATGAACTCAGCAATGTCATTCAAGGTGGCTAATTGACTGTGTATAATGTGTTCATGGGTGCTTACTCCCACTGAGGATGGTAATATTCTGTGTGTATCAGGCCCCATATTTCCAGCTCATTGGACTATCACTCCAAGCTCTTCTAAGCTAGCTTCTGTTATCCTCCCCTTCCTCCAGGCTTCTCTAAACTCCCAACATCCTAGGAATCATATTGAGGGTGTAATGGGATTTAAAAAAGGGATGATCCCCTTGTAGTGGCTGAAAAGAAGAGTTCTAAATGGTATGTCCTTGTTTCTTCTTTCAGGAATTATCCTCATCTTAACAGTTGTAGTATTAGATAAGGTACAAAGCCTGGTTGACTCCTCCATTCTCTTCCCTTCCCTGTGCTAAGAATCCAGATAAGGCCATGTTTCCCTTCTGGAGAACTGCTGAGTTCATCTTCTTGTAGGCCTAATTAAGGTGGGCAGTCCATCCAGTAAGAAAGATGTCAGTGTGTAGATGGCAAAGCTCCTTTAACAAGCAGTCATAGAAGTACTCACACAATGCCAGCTGCCTGTGAATACTGGGTGATGTGAAAGGTCCATCTAATTCCCTGATTTTGGGCTCATCATGTAGTGCATTGTGCAGTAAAGTGGGATTCTTGTTCAGAGGAGATGTCACCTGCATAACTGAAGTGGTGGCAGAGTCATTTTTCCAAGACATCTCATGTATGAACTGTGTCTATAAGGATAACTAGAAAGCCAAGATCATAAACTGAAAATTTGTCTATCATTTCTGATGAGATGGAGAAAGAAAATTAATATGGTTCACTTGACATGGACAGTCAGTGAGGCCCAGCTGGAATAGTCCCTAATACCATTTTTGTCTCTGGCTTGTAGTTCACATAACTCACATTATTAAATGGCAGATTGGGCCTGTTTTAATGAGACAGGTGTTCTGTGTTCTTGGGCTCATAATTTTACTGTGTCAGAAATTCAATGCTTAGTTCTTTGGTGGATCCATTCAGAAATGGAAGAAGCCATGGTAGTTCATCTATTTCATGACTGTCATTATCGTTATTCTCTGGGCATGGTTCATCCTCTGCCTCTTTCTCAGGAGGATCTCCATCCACATTGGGGTGTAAAGCAGTTTAGCCCATCCTTTATCAGCAAAATTTTTCACATGATATTCACCTTACACAGGGTAGTTCCATGAGCTTAACGTGGGTGTGATAGTGTGAAGCTGTAGGTATCCCAGAAAAGTATGTTCTTAAAGTTAATCTATTCCTATGAATGTGGACCCATTGTAAGTAGAATCTTTCTGTCAGTAGAATCTTAAGTTAAAATGTGACCCACCTCATTCAGGGTAGGTCTTAATCCTTTAGTACAGTCCTATATGAGAGAATGAAATTCAGGCAAAAAGCAGGAAAGCCATGGACACAAGAAGCTAAAGCAACAAAACCTGGAAGAGAAGGGAGAGACCAGCAGTAACCCCATGTGTTTTGCCATGTGGCAGAGGATCCTAGGATTGCTGGCAACCAGTCATTAGGAAGAAAGCATTGTCTTGATTATGACTTGATTATGACATTTTCATGGTTCAAAACTGTAAGCTTGTAAGCTAATAAATTCCCATAGTTAAAACCAATGCATTTTTAGAGTATTTGCTTTAAGCAACTCTGGCAAACTAAAACATTGAGTAACATAGATGATGCCCTTCCAAGTGTAAGTTGTTTCCAAAAGTCTCTGCCCCATGCTGGGGATGAAGATCCTTTAATTTTCCAATCATGTTCCCTCCATGAACCTGACAAGTCATCGACACTAATACATGAGCCAGTAACAGGTAAAAGGGGGGAGAATTTGAGTGCAACTGTTCCAGGGCTAAGAGGAACACTCACATATCAGCCTATTGAGCACTTTTTTTCTCACAGGAAGAGGTACATAACTGCCTGAACCAACAGTAATGGCAGCTACTTTCCAATGGACACTGGATGGTTACAGTTTGACTGATCCATCAGTGAAACAGTGCTGAGCTGATTGGGTATCTTTGAGTTGAGTTCCCTTGATGCTGATACAGGGAAGGTGGTGTCTTCATCAGGTAATGCAACAGGATAATTGTTGATGGGGCCTCTACCACCTGCTCATACATGTGGGCTATACCAAGAGGACTTGGGCAAGGGCAAACCTGATTATACCACTTCCATTTGACGATAATCTGTTGTTGGGCATTGTATGGGTGAATATTCTGATTATCCAGTACCCAGAACATGATGGAGATTTCTGGCTCCAGGAGATACTGGGACATTTTAGTAATCCTTTTCAATTCTACAAAAGCACAATAGCATGCCATAAGCTGCCTATCAAATGGGGAGAAATGCTTGGCTGCATCTGGGAACTTCTTGGTCCAAGAACTTAGGAATCCATGAAATCCTGTTATTCCATTATTCTGCCACAAGGACAAGTCAGCATTTATATTGGTGGCAGAAACCTATAGCTTGAATTGAGATAAAGGGTGGCTGAAGCAGCCCATTTTACCTTTCGTAGGCCCTGCATCTTCTCTGTGCCCCAGTGGAAAGGACCTGCTTTTTGTGTCACCTTATATAAGGCTTACAAGAGTATACTAAAATGAGGAATATGCTGGCACAAATATACAAACTGCACCAAGCCAGGGACAGGTGGAACTTCTGCATTGAAGCACCAGGAGGCTGCTACACTCCACTTGCTTTTTAAACTTCCTGCAGTGGGTTATAGTAGGCAGAGATGGTGGAGTGGATAAATCCCACAGATAAAAGTTCCTTTATGACTTCCGTAATGCCAATTTCCATTCAGGAGATGCTGTATTGACACTGTTGGACAATGTAGGGAAGAGATGGAAGCACTGAGCATTGGACAATTATTTCTTAAGTATGAAAACAAAAAGACAAGCAACAAAAGAAAACTAGGCAATTTGGACTTGTGCATTAAGAACATTATCAAGAAATTATAAAGACAACAGCTGCAAAAGAAGAAAATATTTGCAAATTATAAATCTGATAGTGATCTTGTATGCAGAGTATATTAAAATGTTTTTATATGTCAACAAAGAAAGACAAGCAACTCAATTATAAATGGATTTATAAAGACATTTCTGCAAAGAAGATGTGCAAATGGTCAACAAGCACATGAAAAGATGCTACATCATTAGTCACAGGGAAATGCATGTCAAAAACACCACAAGAAACATTTTCACAATTACTAAAATTGCTACATTTTTAAAAATATGAGAAAGTAACAAATATTGGTATGGATGTGGGGAAATTAGAACCCTTGTGCATGCTGTTGGGAAAGTAAAATGGTGAAGCCACTGAAGGTTTGGAATTTCTTCAAAAATTAAATTTAGGGAGACTTCTTGTCCACTAAGAAATTGGAGTAAAAATATTTCAGGGTTCAGGTGAATATTGAAAAACTATCAAAACTGTCAGAGCTACCTTTGCCAGATCTCTTGAAAATAGAAATTCAATAACTGGATATAACATACTCAAGAAAAAGGCAATTTAAAAATGGCAGTAAGGAGCAGATGTGGCTCAAGTGGTTGAGCTCCCAATTCT
>JAQZBX010045693.1:0-20968 GCA_029593785.1 Cabassous unicinctus | reverse complement strand
ATTCCCATCTTCCCCACCTCCCACACCTCCCACAACATCCCACACCAACATCCTTCATCAGTGTGGAACATCACCCATAATGGATATGCACATTCTGGGGCTTAAAATTGTTCAAATTATCTAGGGATGGGGCATGGTCACAGAGGGCAGACAATCACTAAAGAAATGAGGGAATCTGAATTACCAGCCTGGAGAACTCTGCCACATTCTCCAAAGGAGCAGCAGCAGTCCCCTGAGTGCAGAGGAAGTGTCTGGCAAAAGAGGATGGCCCACTGACAGGTTCCGGTTTTTGAGGACTAGCCTTAAGAGTCTTTGCTCATAATATTTCTACTTTGTACTCACTTGATGAATTCCCATGCACTGTGGGTCCACCACAATTCTGTGCTAATGTTCAAATCATCACTTCTAAGACTAAGTGAGCAAGAATGTTGGCAGCCCAAAAAGCCATGCTTTCTATTCGAAAGAGAATTTGCTTCTAAAACATGAAGAAGGCAATAATGTTGTGAGAAACAAGAATGACCTCTGAATCCTACCATATCCTTATTTATTCATTTTATTTCCCTGTATTAACCAACCACTTAGGGTGAATATAATGAATTAGAAGGAAAAGGAAAGATAGGGCAAGTCAAAGTCATTTTCTCAACCTTTGAGTCCTTCCTTACTTAATAGTAAGTTGAAGGTTTGACAGTGTTGGTAGACTGTGTGTATATGAAGAAATGAAATAAAAGCAGTTAAGTTAGTTTGCACAGTGTTTCTACACTTCTGGTAAAAATGAAATACCTGTGCATAAACAAGCTACAAAATAGGAATTGTGTAATTTTGTTGATTCCACATATGAGTCAGGTGTTCTAATATTTACTTCTAGAACTGGCATTGCACAGTCTAAAGATGAATGGTAAAATTCATACTAATAACTTAAAATTTCAAATTTTATATCTTTAGAAAACCCTTAAATAACAAATAGAGAATACCATGACAATTCATGAGAGAGATCATGAAAGAAAGGAAAAGGCTTTATATTTAATACCTTTAACATCATATTTTCCCTGCATTTTCATTTTGCACTAGACCACACAAATGATGTAGCCAGCCCTGATGCCACTATTTTACAGATATAGTCTATGATGGAAGACTTGGCTTAATGAAAGAGCAAAGTGAGTCTGCTAACTGAACTCCAGAATCATGCAGATGTACCTACTCAGCAACAGGCAGCTTGGATCTAGGCAACTCCATGTGAGAGAAGTATGCCCATGTTAGAACCATACCCATGTAGCATGGCGGAGCAGAGAAGCTTTCTCTCTATAGGTAAGCTCATTCCCATGATGAGGAAGAGCTAAGCAAAGCATAACCAGCTATTCTTTCCAAATTTAGCAAAAATAGCCCACTTTGTTTACCCAGGGGCACTGAATAAAGAACTGGGAGGTTAAAACTTACACTTATCAAATTTCCTTCACTTCAAGGTAGCATTAGGACGGAAAAGAATAACTGTCACTAATAATCTTCACTTTTAAATCTCTTAATCCATTTAACTGGGCTTTTAAATCCATAGTCAATATATTATGGCTATCCTCCTCAAGAAAAAGACCAGAAGTTTACCAGGATAATCCTTCTCTCATTTTCACAGGGATGCTCTTTTGTCCAAGGACAAAAGGTGGGCAAGTTAAACTTTCCTCCCAGATGTCTCTGGAATGGATGAGAATACATATTAATTAAATCATATCCAAAGTTCTTCATATACAATGATGAAAACCTCAATTCTGCTAGAAAGCAAAACCATTCCCAGCCCCTAAAGCAGTTAAATTAGGCAAAAAAAAAAAAATCCTTTCAGAAACCAGTACAGAGCATGGCCAAAAATCATAGCAGAAATTCAATGGCATTTGGGGGAAAAAAAGGTAGAATCTCCTTGGATTTAGCCCCACTAGAAGGTCCACTAGTCTTTGCCAGTTATTTGAAATTTTTGACCTGTGAACTTAGACAAAACCAGGAGATTCTTTGCAACTCTCATGCATGGGCTGTGAATTTACACTTCTTTGATCACCCTGCTTCTTACACCACAGTTCTGAATTGATTGTGGATTCTGTCTCATGACGTTGCCTTAGTAGTCTCTCAGGTGTAGATTTTACGTTCCTGTTCTACAGTGCCCATTTTTACTGCCTCCTACTGTGGAATTGAATAGGCATGAGAAAGATGTCTTCTACAGAACATTTTTCTCTCATATCTGAATAACCAATCCTGAGCCAACTTGGATCCATGTGGTAAAGGAAATCACTTAAGCTTGTGGGCAAACCACCTGTGTCAGTGCTGACAGGTCCTGTAGAGTTTATTTTTTCTACAATTGAATCTTTGTCTCAGTCAAACCTTCTTAGGAAAAGCTGTGCCTGAAAAAACAAAGTAAACTAAGGTAGGAAGATTCCTAAGACTTTCCTGCCCAGTAAACTCTTGAGCATCCTGGAGTGTCAGATAAGGGTCCCTGTATAATAAGGATCTTCTTGGTCCTTTCTTGATTCTGCTCCAGTCATTCTCTTAGCCACCTGCAACTATCTGAGACCACTTCTTTAAACCTTCACTTATGTCCCTCCCTCTACAGAAACAGCCGCTCCCCTATGTCATAAGTTGCAGTCATCAGCCAAGATAAACCCACTACTTGTGTAGTGGACTGAATGGTGCCCCCCCCCAGATGTGTCCACATCCTAACCTCTGGATCTGTAAATGTTACCTTATTTGGATAAAGAGTATAAATGGATGTGATTATGTTAATGATCTTGAGATGAGGAGATCATGCCAGATAATCCAGCTGGTCCCTAAATCCTATAACAAGTATCCTTATTAGAAGAGGGTGAAGGGAGATTTGTTACAGACAGAAGAGAAAGTATGGATACAAGGATGAGAAGGTGAGGTAAAGACAGAAGCAGATATTGGAATGATGTGGCCACAAGTCAGGGAAGCTGGCAACCACCAGAAGCTAGAAGAGGCAAGGAACACAATCTGTCCTATAACCTCTGGAGGGAGCACAGCCCTGCCAACACCTTGATTTCAGCCTTCTCTTCTCCAGAACTGTGAGAGAATGAATTTCTATTGTTTGAAGCCATAAAGTTCATGGTAATTTGTTACAGCAGCTCTAGTAAACTAATAGAGTTGGCAAAAAAAAAAAAAAACCTTTCCCCAGGACTCAGAACTTTACTGCACAAACCTGCCTGACTTAATCAAAATATCTTCAAACTGTCAAGGTCAATACAGCCTGCCACACATTATAGACTAAGGAACAAATCCACCTTTCCTCGCAGTAGGAAATCCCTCTTCACACAGACATTTTACTCTCTCAAATTCTACTCCTTTCTTTTTTATTCCTTGATGCTCCCAAATAATATACCAAATATTGGGGTTTTCAAAGGCCTTTTAATAAGTAAAACGCCTTTGTTCCATTCAGGTTTGGAAGAAGTTAGCAAGTGAAATAATAGAGTATAGTTTGAGGGCAAATTACCCGTTTTACTTTTGAAAACACTGGTTCAGAACTAAGGATTGAATTAGAACAAAATGGTCTGATAACTGAAGTCCAGAAATGGGCAGACTTATCAAGCAGTAATTCATGGGTTGGATATAGAAAAGAAACCCTCTTACATTCTCAAGGGAAAGTAGAGAATTAATCAAGTTAAGCATGCCTAGTTAATTCTTCCCAAAATTTTCAGACAATTTTCTTGTCCATTCCAGAGGCAGAATAAAAAAAAGGAACAGAACTTGGAATTACCCTAAAGAGCTCTCTTGGCAGAACTGAAACATTATGAAAATGGAAGACACATCTTGGACTCTCTTCTTCCCCCCAAACAAAGCACATTTAAAATGTAAAACAAATCAGAAGCTACTTTAACCCTGTTTTACTCTTAGTACAGTAATGGCTAATCAGGAGACTTAAGCAAAAACATCTTGATTAGCTGCTAATAAAACTCCTTGAAAACAGATCCTGCTACATGCCTCAAAGAGAGGATGTGGACCTGTATTATTCAGGATTCTCTCATCAAAGGTACACCCAATTTTTTTACTATGTCAGCCATTTATGAACTCTGGTTCAGTCCTGCCTTCATACCTGATTTCTGGGATTAGACTTAAATACATAGATGGAAATAAGGAAAAATATAAGAAGTAATGTATAAAACATTGGGAAGATATACTAACTGGAGTAAAGCACTGCTACCACTTATTAGAAGTGAACTTCAGTCAACAACACCAATGTTCTTTCTCCTTTATATCTGTAAGGTGATAATAAGTATTATGTTAACCACTGTTTTTTTACTTATTCAAATTTCATGTTTATAGCAAATCACCGTTCTCCAAGCACCATCCTAAGGGAATTCCAATTAACAACAAAAATGGTGGTCCCTGGCCTCCAGGAACTCTCTATGGAGGAGAAGAGAGACATATGTAAAAAACACAATTACACCTCTGTGTAGCAAGGGCAGCAATCATCTATGCAAAAGTGCACTGGTGGCAAAAAGGAGACTGTGACCAAAAGGCTAAAGAGAAGACTTCACAAAAGAGATAATATTTAAAAAGAGTTTCCAAGAGTGAATTGGGAGACATCCAGCAAGATGGCAAACCTTATTTGGGGGTAGCAGGAGACCAGAAGTGCATCCTGCAACATCCTTGAAAGAATGGAAGGAGGAGACTGCCTGTCTGCATAGAAGATTTGTAACTAGAGCATTCCATGCCAAAGAGGCTGTTGCCCATTCTCCACTGGAGGCACAAGCTGCCTCAGGAGCTGTTCCGTGCCTGGAATTGGAAGCTCCACTTCCCAAAATGGGGGAGGAAGAGACGGTTGGGCAACAACTTCAGCTACTGATTAGTAAATTCAGCAGGCTAAAGTATAATCCTAAGAACAGCTAAAGTTTGAATCTGTCCAAGTAAAAAAGAGGTAGGTGGCCACCATCTTAAGTCTGTACCTGACATGAGGGGAAGTGAGGCTAACTGAAAATCACAGTGCTGGTAGGAACTGGCTTTTTTCCATCTATATCAGATTGTGGCTCTAGCGTTAAGCCCCAGGCCCACCTCAGGCAGGGAGGAAGCTAAGGGGAGCTGTGCCAGTCTTTATGGGAAATTAGAGGCCCTGCCCCAGAGGTCAGTGATCATCCTACTTTTGCAGCACAAGCCACCCCAGGAGCTATTCTGTGGCAGGAATTGGAAGCTCCATTTCCCAAAAACAGAGGAGGAAGAGACAGTTGGCCACCGATTTCAGCTACTCATTAGTCAATTCAGCTGGCTAAAGTATAACCCTAAGAACAGCTAAACTTTGAGGCTTTCCAAATCAGAAGGAGGCTGGTAGCTGCCATTTTGACTCCACCCCCAGCATGAGGGGAAGCTGGGCTGACTGCAAATCACAGTGACAGTAAAGACCAGTTTCATCCACCCAGATTGGCCTGCAGCTCTATCCTAGGCTTCAGCCCCACCTCTAGCAGGGAAGAAGCTGACAGGCCCAGCACCAGCCTATCCAGGTAACTGCAGGTACATTTAGCTGGCACAGACTGAATAATTGGAAATCTGCTGGGGCAACTGTGGTCATCTTCAATCTACACTGCATAGATTGCTGCCCACACCTGCAGCTCCATGCTTGCCCCAGGCAGGGGATAAATGGATGTGAAGCTTCATCAATCACTCTGAGCAACTACAGTCTAGGCCTGCATTACTTGGATTATTCCACACAGCTGTAGTTCTGTCCCTACCCCTGGCAAAAGAGAAAGTGGGGAGAAGCTTCATTGGTCCTTGAGGCAATGAGGGTAACTTTGAGCCTCCACAGCTTATAGCACCAAATACATCCTTGGCTCTTACTACACAACAAGCAAGGGTGAAAGGGCAGGAAGCCCTAAACTAAAGAGAAAAACTGCACCCAGAATAAATACTCTAGTAAGCCAGATGCCAAGACACCAACAAAAATTTCACACCAAGAAACAGAAAGATACAGTCCAGTTAAAGGAAAAAGGTAAGCTTCCAGATGACATAAAAGAGTTGAGACAACTAATCATAGATGTTCAAACAAATCTTCTTAGTAAATTAAATGAGAAGGGTAAAGAAATTAAGGATATTAAGAAGACATTGGATGAGGACAAAGAAAAATTTGAAAGCATACATAGAAAAATAGCAGATCTTATGAGAATGAAAGGTGCAATAAATGAAATTAAAAATATACTGGAATCATATAATAGCAGATTTGAGAAGGCAGTAGAAAGGATTGGTGAGCTTGAACAAATGGCCTCTGAAAGTGAACATACAAAAGAACAGAAGAAGAAAAGATTGGAAAAAGTTGAACAAGGTCTCAGGGAACTAAAGGATAGAAAGAGACATGCAAACATACATGTCATGGATGTCCCAGAAGGAGAAGAGAAGGGAAAAGGGACAGAAGGAATATTTGAAGAAATAATGGCAGAAAATTTCCCAACCCTATTGAAGGACATAGATATCCATGTCCAAGAAGCATGACATACTCCCATCTGAAAAAATCAGAATAGACAAACTCTGAGACACATACTAATCAGAATGTCAAATGCCAAAGACAAAGAGAGAATTTTGAGAGCAGCAAGAGAAAAGCAATGCATAACATATAAGGGATACCCAATAGGATTAAGTGCTGATCACTTATCAGAAACCATGGAAGCAAGAAGACAGTGGTATGATATATTTAAGATACTGCAAGGGAAAAAACTTCCAGCCAAGAATTTCATATCTGACAAGATTGTCTTTCAAAAATGAAGGTGAGTTTAGAATATTCATGGATAAACAGAAACTGAGAGAGTTTGTAACCAAGAGACCTGCTTTGCAGTATATACTAAAGTGTGTGCTACAGCCTGAAAAGAAAAGACAGTAGAGCGAGATCTGGAAGAGAGTCTAGAAATGAAGACTATATCAATAAAAGTAACTAAAAGTATCAAAAGAGTGGTGAAAATAAAATATAACAGATAAAACCGAAATATTGAAGAATAAACTTAACCAATGATGTAAAGCACTCGTACTCAGAAAACTACAACTCATTGTTAAAAGAAATAAAAAAAGACCTAAATAATTGGAAGAACATTCCATGCTCATGGATTGAAAGACCAAATATCATTAAGATGTCAATTCTATTCAAATTGATATACAGATTTCATGCAATCCCGATAAAAACTTCACCAGCATTTTCTAAATAAATGGAAAACATTATTGTCAAATTTACTTGGAAGGATAAGGGGTCCTGAATAGCCAGAAACTTCTTAAAAAGGAAAAAGCAAAGTCGGAGGACTCTCATCTCCAGACTTTAAGTTGTTTTACCTAGCTACAGTGGTAAAAACAGCATAGTATTAGCATAAAGACAGACACATAGACCAATGTAACTGAATTGATGGTTAAAAAACAGACCTTCCCATCTATGGTCAAGTGGTTTTTGACTAGCCTGTCAAACATACCTAGCTCAGGCAGAACAGTCCATTCAACAAATGTTGGTGAGAAAACTTGATATACATAGCAAAAGAAGGAAAGAGGACCCCTATACAAAAATTAACTCAAAATGAATCAAAAACCTAAATATAAAAGCAAGAACCATAAAGCTTCTAGAAGAAAATGTAGAAAGATATTTTCAAGATATGTTCATAGGTGGTGGATTCTTAGAGAAGATAAGAAGAGGACAGAGATGGACTGCTGATATTTAATGTATGTAGAAGTTTTAATTAGCTTTACTGAAAAGTGTGAAAATGGACAGAGTTGATGGTAACACATTATAGTGAGTGACAGCTGGTTTATAAATGGGGATGTGGCTGAAAATGTTAGTCTAGGGATGTAAATGCCAATTGACAGAAAGCTAGAGAATATTCTAGGGGCTGAATCACACAGTAAACCTCTCAGACGTGGATGGGAATAGTGGTTGATGGTACAGATGCTAGTGTGTCCTTTGTGAGCTAGAGCAGGTGTACATCACTATTACAGGGTGGTGGGAATGTGGAGAAGCATGGAAAAAATACAACTGGAGTGAACTGTGGAGTGTGGTTAACATTAATAATGTAATATTCTTGCATCTTCGCCAAAGATGTACTGTGTTGATAATGGGGGAGTATGGAAAATGTGTGCCAAATGTATGTTGTGGAACTAGTAATAATCAGATGATATTATCTCATAATCTGTCACAAATGTTCCACCATGGTGTGGTGTATTGATAGAGGGGTGTTGTTTGCGAATTCTGCACATGTGCATGATTGTTTGGTAAGTTTACAAATTTTGTCATAAAAATATATTTAAAAAAAATAATAGGGTAGGTTGGGGGGGAAATACACCAAACGTAAGTTAAAGACTATAATTAGTATTAAGATTTTGACAATATTCTTTCATAATTTGAACAAATGTCTCACAATAATGCAAGGTGTTGGTGGAGGGATGATGTATGGGACCCCTGTATGATGTTATGAATGTTTGCTTTGTAAGTTCACAATTTTTACTATGAATGTATTGTTTATGTATGTTCATGTATAAATAATATAAATAATAATAATAGGGTGGGTTAGGGGAAAATATTTTGGTTAGTAGTAATATTTTGAAGATGCTCTTTAATCATTAGTTAAAAATGTTTCACAACAATGCAAGGTATTGGTGGTAAGTTGTGGTATGAGAGCCCTGTATGATATTATGTATGTTTGTTTTGTAAGTTCACAACTATTACTATACACTTATTTTTTATGTGTGTTCATGTATGGGTGATGTATTTCAATAAATTTTAAAAATAGAATGAATTGGAATTTTCTAGGTGCACAACAGGGAAAAATCATTCCTTGATGGAGGGAAAAGCATAATTCAAGATATTGAATTGTTCATATAATCCTGCAATGTGAATGGGGAACTGCAGGAGAGAAGGTTAGAAGGAGATATAGACATCATGAATATCTGTAAAAGAAGAGTCCTTCTTTGATATGATTCAACTGAAATGATCATATTTGCATTTTAGCAAGCTTACCCTAATATAAATAAATCCATTACTAAGGAATAATTCAAGGGGAAAGGAAAGAGAATTAATAATTCCAAACAATAAAGGCCTACTGGGAAAACCAGAGAACAAATTAAAAGGATAACTCAAGAGGTTTAACCCTAAGGGTTTGATGATGAATTAGAATTTGATGGTGGATAGTCCTTAGGAAGGAGTTATGATAACCCTGGTTTTTCTGCTTCTTTTAGGAATGAAATGATGAAATAATTTTAAATTATCTTAGCCATATAACAATATACAAAGAGTGTTTAAAAGTTACAGAGAGTTGGATGCTATTTCTGTGGTCACGTCCACTGGAATTTATTTGGGGATGGCTCTGCATTCTCTTGTCCTTCTACTTAAACTAGCTATTGTCAAGGATTAAATTCATGTGGCCATGGATTTCGTCCATTATCTACAATCTGCTGATGCTGATATCTTAGTGTTGACAGTCCTTAGGTCATTAAGAAATAATTTATCCTCTGTGCAACCTGTACATGCCTCCCCTTCTTGTTATTTCTCTTTGCTGCAGTTTCAATCACACAATAAGTCTCTTCCTTGAGACTTCTGATGGGTTCTGCATGTTCACTGCTAGTGGGGCAGGGATTAATTCATTCAAAAGTAGTATTTAGATACATTTCAACAATCTTCACTGTCATTATTTCCCACCCTCAGTATGGGGCCAGTTTCTACATATCCACCAAAATATTTACTGTCAAATGCAACATGGTTTCAAGGAAAGAGCTTGAGATTTGTAGTTCATCAGGCCTTAGTTGGGATTCTAGTTCTACTATGTAATTGTTGTTGGACCTTGGACAACCCTCATAAACTCTGCAAAACAGTCCAGTTGAGATAATGCCATTACCTCCACCCATAATATCACCACATTGCAAACTTGTTTTAAACTCATGCTTAGCCCAAATGCTAGGTTCTCTGTGCTTTGCCATATGCTTTGTTCAAAATTCATCTCTCCCTTTTCCAAATGGTTTCTCTTATGAAGATTCCATAAGTTGTATGTAATTACATTTCTGATATGTATCATTTATACACAACTGCAATGCTGTGACTGAAAATGATTTTTTTCCCTATTTTCCCCTGGCTTGGCTTCTATTTAAGAATGTGTTCAACTGGAAGAGAAGTCATGTCTCCATTTGTAAATTCATCTATTGCATATTTATTGATAACCTACTCTGTCTTAGGCACGGTATTAGATGCTGGTTCTTGAAGTTAATGAAGCATAGGTCTTGCTTAGGAGATCACAGACATGTGGGAAAACAAGAAAAAAATAGTTTTGTATTTCCCAAAGATAATTCACTTAGTAGATACAATAAATATATGTATGGTAAGTAAATGTATAAATGCTTATTTAATATTCAAAACCTGATTTTACCATTTTTCTATTTTGAGGAAATATGTTCCATAATGATTATATTTCACCAGGAGATTATTACCACTCTGAAGATGAAGGCATAAACCCCATCCCAGCTCTCAGAGTTTATTCCTTGCACATGAATATAAAAGTTTGAATGTACTCTCTAGAAAATGCCTTATCTAGTATAAATTTCAGATAGCATAACATGAACCTCAAGAGTTTCAGAATCTTAGTTCAGAGAAGCATCCAGAAGTTCAGTTGATTACCTGGCACTTATACAACTTGCTTGACATGAAAAAAGGGCTGCAAATATCATGAGATTTGTTGATCTTCTGAGAATTGTAATGCTCCCTGCTATCAGTTGTAAATCCTTTAAGAATGGCCTCTATTAAAACACCCTTCTAATATGCTTCACAGCTTAATTCTCAGTAGTTAATATGTCAGCTAGGTGAGCTGAAGAAGAGAAGGAAACTTATGTTTTAGCTCCATCTTCTTTGGAGCCTTTAGGAAAACCATCAATTTACTCTGTGCCTGTCATCTTATCTGTAAATTGGAGGCATCTCTAAAGTTACAGTCTAAAGTCATAGTTAAAGAGATATGGAACAGCTTGAGAGTGTCATTGCCTTTCACTTTTTTTTATACTCCCAGGAACATTTAAACTATCACTACAAAGAGTCTAGATGTTATATTTGGTTATCTCATAAAACTCTGTAAATTAAAGAATGGGAAAAGGACCCTAGACAAACCATGACTTTACTAAGTGGTCATATTTATTTTGAGGTAGGGTTTTAGTTTCCCAGGGTGCTATGACAAATATCACACAATGAGTTGGCTTGAATAACTGCAATTTTTTGTCTCACAGGTTCAGTGACTAAACGGCTTGCTTCCTCCCAGCTCCATTGTGTTCCAGTGCTGGCTTGCCACAATCCTGTGTGTTCCTTGGCTTGAATCTCCGCCTCACATTACATGGAGGTGTCTTCTCCTTTTCTGACTTCTGTGACTTCCAGGTCCTCTTTATAAATCTGGATTAAGGCCCACCCTCATTCCATTGGGCCACACTTATAAAAATAGCATTTCAAGAGGACCTATTTTCAATGAGTTCACACTCACAGGAATGCAAAATAAGATTAAGAACATGTCATGTTCTATGTAACTGTTACAGGTAAGATTGAAATTGGAGAACTAGGAACTAAGAGGTATATTAGAAACAGTGAAAGCTGGTGAGATGCCAAGTTCATAGAATAGTGTCTGAAAATGTTTCTGTGTAGAAAACTTAACTGGTGATTGAAGACATGTGTCTGGGCTTCCATTCCAAATATACTCGGTGAATTCTTATTTAAGAAAATACATTGAAGATTCCATCCTAAGATACAGCATTAAAATAAAATTTGGACTAGGCCATATTTAATTCTGCACACTCTCATAATGATATATAATAGTCCATTTATCATTTAAATTGTCTATTTTTATATATTTAAAAAAAATTCTCTCTTGATTCTTTCCAACACAGAGCTAGTACAGAGGCAAATGGGAGACTGCAGAGAAGAAATAAACTGATGTATTTAGGTGCTTTATTTCATTCAATATTAAATGATGGCTATCTGGACATGAAATCATAAACATTGTCCACGAGGCAAGAGTTGTACCTGGAGTATTCAAGGAATAGAAAGATGTCAGGGGTGGGGGGAGACAGAGTGAGCAAACTGGAGAATGAGAAGGAAATGAGGTCAGAAAGGGAATGGAGGATCAAGATTGAGTAGGGCCCTGGAGGCATTTTGAGGATATCACCTTTTGCTTTGAGTGAGCCATGGAAGAGATTTAAGTAATACAATCTGACATATTTTAACAGGGTCACTATGGATACCCTGCTAACTAGAGACTGTAGGAGAGCAAGTACAAGAGCAGGAGGTGATTTACCCAAAGATGTACCATGGTGTTTGGCAAAATGTAGCCCATGGGCCAAACCAGTCCTTCAGTCTGTTTTTGTGATATTTGTGAGCTAAGAATGGTTCTTGCAGTTTGAAAGTGTAAAGGAGGAGGAGAAATGGAAGCTACAAGAAACCCTGTATGGCCTGCAAAGCCTAAGATATTTAAAATCTGGAAAACATTTGCCAACACTTCATGTAAAGGATCTGACTTGAAAGGGATCCTTAAGAAAACTGGAAGGAATAATGCATGAATAAATTAGTTGTGGAAAATATCGTGACATTATAGGTATCAAGAAACATCTATGACCTCACTCCCAACCCTTAAAAACAATGCCATTTCCATTGAGCTACTAGGAAATACAGTACAGTTTTCAAAACAGTAAACCAAATGGCACTTCCTCACATAGACATATGGGAGGTGAAATTGAAATAACAACAAATATAATAAAACTAAAACACATTTTTATAGAGCATTTTAAACTTTACAAATCATTTTCATGTTCATTATCTAATTTAATACTCAAAGCAACTCCATGGGATAGGTTTTGTTTTCCCATTACAAATTACCATGCCTTAGTGATTGTTCAAGAAAAGTTGAAATCTAGAATTTTACATCAGTTAATGCCAAGTTTGGTGTCTTAGTTTCTATGCTTCCAGGACAAATACCACAAAATGGGTTGGCTTGACAACAGGAATTTCTTGGCTCACAGTTTCAGAGGTTAGAAGGCTTGCTTCCTCCCTGGTTGAGAGAATTTTGGCTGGCCAGCATACTTGGGTTCCTTGATTATCCCAACACGTGATGATATCCTTTATTTTCTCCTCTGGGTTCCCACTGACTTTTGTTTCCTGCTTCTCCATGGCTTTCTGTTTATATGGCCTCCAGTACTGGGACTAAAACCCATCCTGATTCAGGATGTAAAAGATCCTATTTACAATGTGGTCACATTGACTAGAATGGAACTAAGATAAATAACTAGTTTTTCCTTTTTTCTGGAGTACATACTTCAATATACCACAGTTGGCCTTCTCCTATAGTAAAATGGGATGTTACTATAATCCACACCAATGTCCATTTCAAGATGGCACATCAGCGACCTGTATTTACCTTCTCTTCTTCCCAAAACTGTATTTAAATGAAAGTATAGAAATACTAAAATTGGTAGACCAATGAAAGCCAAGAAATTGTGAGTGTGAAAGTCATCAATCACAGAATGACCTTGATATGTTTCTAAAGGCAAAAATGGAGTAGAGGGTCATGGATAAAACAAAACTAAGAAGGGGCTTCTGTTTTGGTGAGCCCTGGTTATAGTGAAAAGCAGGAGAAGAAACGCTGAAAACAAGGAAACTAAATTTATTTTTAGGGGGAAAAGTCCAAAAACAATGAAAATAATTAAACTTGTTTTGAGGGGGAAAAGTTCACTTAATAAGTTCCATGGATCTCTTGCTATGCCTCCACATTAACTCTATAAGAATTACGATAGATTGTTGGTGAGTCAGACAGGAAAACAAGCTGTCAGCCATGTTTATTGTCATTATCATGATTTCATTTTGGGGTTGAACACTCCTGGGTTCATTTGATCTGATTAGAGATTGGTGGATTACAAATTGTCAAATTAAGAGAAGTCTCACCAGGCAACTATATATTACTACTACTATTATTATTAAAATATTTTATTAATTATTGTTTTCTAAAAAAATATTTTGCCCAGACAAATTTTATCTCATCATGTTTGCTCTGCTAAGCCAAATCATCTAAGAATAACCGCCTGTCACCAAATGTTATTTTGCCTTACAAGAACAAGAAGAGAATATTCCATATCTCAAAAAATCATCTTGCCCATTTATTCCCATTTGACAGGAAAAAATATCAAATAAGTGCATTTTTATGGGCTACACTTGCCCAAATTCTCTTTTATTGTTTTTTCCCTTTTTGGAGAAATAAAGGTTGGAAATATGGTTGTGATTTATTGTTTTCAAATGTTTTTCCAAGATATGGGATCATCTTTTTCCAAGTTTTTGTGAGAAATCTTCGTACAAAAATTGGACCAGCTTTGCATTTTTGCTCATACAAACAAAATCAAGAAATTATTCCTTATTGAATTCTCCTCAAATGATATCAAGGAATTCTAGTTAAATGCCATTACTGTAAATCATTTCTGCTCCTGGCCAGCTTAGAATGGGCTTATAATATTTCATCTCTTTCAAACAGAATTTGGGTCTGAGTAAAATCTTCTATATCTTACCAACCTCAAGTTTGGTTGAGAATGCTAGTTCAAATTTGCTCTGACATACTATAAAAAGAATCTCATGGCTAAAACCAGTTTTGTACTAAATGAATTATGTCCAGTTATTTTAAATATATAAAAAGTAGGAAAGCACATATATATTCACTAAACTCTCATCCTTGATTCTAAATCTTCTCTACTTCATATGCCTGATATATTTCAGCCCTTGAGAGAGAAAAATACTCTGACACAAACCAAAGAAACAAGATTCAAACTTTATCAAGTCACATGTTAGCCAGTATTATTTGAATCCTTCTTGTCATGCTGAAAGTTCCATCTCCTATGACAATAATACATTTCTTCTTGTCCTGGACATCCAAGAGTATGTCTCCACTCTTGGGCAGAAGAATCTCTAAAGTTACATTTAGGGACCAATAATGTGTAGTGAATCATGGACCCAACTGGCTTGTTCGCAATGACCAAATTGTGCTGATCGTACTTTAATCCGTTGCTTTACTATTAACTTGAAATGACCTATTTGCTTCATAAACATGGATGAGAAGGCTTGCTAGGCATATTCTAGGAGGGCCAGAGAAACTGGCCTCTTATCCATATGGAATATTCCCTTGTAAAATTTCTTCCAGGATAGATAAAATTTTATCTATAATCCTTACATATTTGAATCCTTCAAACTAGACGCAAAAAACTGGGCTGCAAGGCTCAATTAGAAGAGAAATACCTAATGGTGCTATGCTGACAATTGGTGGTTCCTACTCCACACTTTGAGTAGTCTCAACTAGCCCAGTGTGGACGAAGCTGAACTTGAGTTTAACCAAATAAGGGCTCCTAGTATGCCAGTGCGAGTGCTCTTTATAGGTGTGCCCTGTTGCTAAATACCCTAAGTACTATTTTATTCTAGATAATACATAATTATTACATAATACATAATTCCTACATGAGGAGGCCCTACAGTCTGGTGGTTAAATGAATGAGCTCTGGAATCACAGAGAATGGGTTCAAATCCTGGGTTGGGCATTATCATTTTCATGATCCATGGAAAGTTCTAAAGCTTCATTGTTGTTCTTACCAAATTTATAAAAATAAGTGAAGAGAACCTAGCTATGCCAGGAAGGGATATTGTGGGGTGCAGCATCTGGGCAAGTCAGGGCATTGCATGCCCTCTCGGGAAATCTTCGCAGCCCTACTGGTAATGTTCATTAACAGGATGACCACAGAGAAGACGTGTCTAGCTCCAGACCGTGCAGGAGTGCCAGAGGCTGAGCCATTGGCCCTTGCAGTTTGTCCTTTGGCACCTTTTATGCCTGGCCCTTCCTGTCCTCTTCCCCATGCCCCATCTGTGACGCGTGCCCCTGTATCACGCGCCCTTCGTCTGTGACGCATCCAGATGCTGCATCACAAGTCTCAAGCCAGGAGCTGAACAGTGCCAGTGTGGTCCCCGCCTCCAAGAGTCTGAAGCTAGCAGTCCTCACTTGACTTTCATACTCCACTCCCTCAATGAGACAGCACCCAAATAGCTCTTTATGGGCAATTTTCTGAGCAACCTTGCCCCCGACCCCGCAGCCGCTGCCATGGACCTGGCACCCGTTTATCCACCCATTTATCCCGCCTGCAGAGATCACCCCGCTGCCCCTGCATCTCTTCCTGGCCCTGCCTGCAGGCTATTCCACCCGGATAGCGTGAAGTTACATTCTACGATTTACATCGCCCCACAGAGGAGATACCGATCTGGCAGCCTCAATACTCCTTTCTGGGCTTCCTTCGGTCTTTGTTCAGGAGGGATAGCCTGAAGCCAATGTTGTCATCTAGCAACTCCAAGATGTTTGGCTACTCTTCTGGCATGATAAAGATCCCTCCTCCAGGGCAAAAACTGTCCCTTCTCTGTTTGCCAGCTAAGCAGGTAGTCCCTAGGAGGCTGGTGCCATCCATCCACTTCCCACATCTTCGCCTGAAGTAGACTGGACTGAAGGCCCCGGAAGAGGGTAGAAAAAAGAGAGCAAAGGAGGAGGAGGATCACAGAGATACCAGAAGGCAGGATGATCAAAGAAGGGACCCGCACACCAGTGGGAATATACCAGCAACATCCAGGACCCTGGAGACGGAGGAAGTGGTCACTTCCTTCCAGGGCAGTCCTGAACCACTGAAGGAAAACCTCCGTTTTAAACACTCACAAGAAGACAGCTTGTTTCAGAAGGCCCAAGAGTCTACTGTGAGCTCCTTTGTCAACAACTGTGTCATCACGAGCTCAGACAGGCCTGCTGGAGGTGTCCTACCTCCTGGAAAGTGCAATCCAGGTGCGATATGGCTCTCTGGTGCATCCTCATCCTGCTCCGTGCTGCCAGAGAGACCACCAAAGGCAGTGCTGGATGGAAGCCATGGCAGCAGCTCTCCAGGCTCACTGCCAGGGAAGGAAATGCAGATGGAACATCATTCAGCTATGCCATCAAGGGGCACTCCTCCACCCACACCAGCCAGTTGTAGGCCCTGCACAAGGAAAATACCGAGGCCACTGCCATTGCTACCGCTGCTGCCACTGTTGTGGGGTGGAGGTGTGTGGCCCCCACCTCTGAAGCTTCCTTGGATAGCCACTGCTGAAGATCCATGCTGGGAAAAGAATGATGAGCAAAAACAGGACCATCACATCTCAGAAGAGGATAAAATTGAGACCACTGGAGATAGTAGTGTCACTGAGCCTGCCAATTCTTTCTCTCTGCCTTTTGCAGAAACTGCAGACACCTTTAGCCAAGCCACAGTCACTGTGCCAATCCCAGCTACCACCTCAATAGCAGTCACTGAATTAGCTGACCTGTCTTCCAGGCCCCCAATCCTCTCTGCCCCTGTACCTTACACCACGTCAAATATTAATGATCAAAAACCAATTCCCAACTCTCCTTTTGCTCTTCCTACTCAATCTCTGTCTCCCTTTAGATTCAACCTCCTCTCTGAGGGTCCACCTACAAAGAACAGAGGCCCTTTGCATTCACTGATAGATTCCACAGCTTTGCATCTGCTCATCGCTGCCGCAGCTTTGCGTCCGTTCATGGCTGCCACACCTTTGTGTCCACTTGAGGCTGCCACGGCTTCACGTCTGCTCATGGCTGCCACGGCCTCATGTTTGCTCACGGCTGCCATGGCTTCATGTCCATTCATGGCTGCCAGGGCTTCGTGTCTGCTCAGAGCTGCCACGGCTTCACATCCACTCCCGTCTGCCACGGTTTTGCCTCCTCTTGAGCCTACCACAGCTTCCCATCCTCTGAAGGCTGCCACGGCTTTGCGTCCACTCGAGGCTGCCATGGCTTCACGTCCGCTCGAGGCTGCCATGGCTTCACATCCTCTTTAGGCTGCCACAGCTTTGTGTGCTCTCGAGGCTGCCACGGCTTCACATCTACTCATGGCTGCACGTCCTCTTGAGGCTGCCACTGATTCACATCCATTCAAGGCTGCCGCAGCTTCTCCCCTCACGACTGCCACAGCTTTGCGTCCACTCACAGCTGCCACTGATTCATGTCCTCTCAAGGCTGCCACAGCTTCACATCCATTCAAGGATGCTGCAGCTTTGCATCCACTCGTGGCTGCCACAGCTTCATGTTCTCTTGACGCTGCCACAACATCGTGTTCTCTTGAGGCTGCCACGACTTCGTGTCCACTCGAGGCTGCCACAGCTTCATGTCCTCTTGAGGCTGCCATGGCTTCATGTCCCCTCAAGGCTGCCACAGCTTTGCACCCATTCAAGGCTCCTGCAGCTTCACATCTGCTCATGGCTGCCATGGCTTCACCTCCACTTGAAGCTGCCGTGGTTTCCCATCCACTCACAGCTGCCACAGCTTCACATCCTCTCGAGGCTGCCACTGATTCACGTGCATTCAAGGCTGCCACAGCTTCACATCCCCTCATGGCTGCCATGGCTTCATGTCCACTCAAGGCTGCCATGGCTTCCCATCCACTCGAGGCTGCCCCTGCTTCACGTTCTCTCGAAGCTGCCCCTGCTTCGCATCCATTGGAGGCTGCCACAGTTTGCATCCAGTCACAACTGCCACAGCTTCACATCCTCTCAAGGCTGCCACAGTTTCAAATCCACTAATGGCTGCCTCAGTTTCATTTTCACTTGAGGCTGCCCCACATTCTCATCTGCTTACAGCTGCCACAGCTTCACATCCACTCAGGGCTGCCACACCTTTGCATCTGCTCATGGCTGCAACATCTATTTCTGATCTCCCCTCTCCTTCCAACACCTTAACCCTCTCCTTTCAGCATACCACCTGCAGAAAGCAATCACCCACACCTATGTGCATAGATCCTCCTTTATTCTTACCGACCCCTCCCACAGTCATTTCCACCAATATCCCTGTCTTCCCCAGGCAGCCCCTCTTTACTCCCATGGGCATGCCTACCTTCCCAGCCCCCACATTTGCACATTGGACCTCCCAGGCAGCCTCAGACCCTAGTGTAACTGATATGGACACCAGTCCCCCTTCCCAGGCTGTTATTTTCAGGTATCCTCCCAGCCCAATTGTGAGTTTCCTCCAATTTGCCCTAGCCTATTGTAGTATGGAGCAAATACCTCTTGCCAAGGCCCCAGTTTCCTTCAACCCACCTGAATTTATGGACAACACACCCACCCCAATTTTCAACCTCCCCTTTGACCCTGTAGCTCTCCCTCAGCCCACATTTGGAGACCCTGATGGGCAGCAGCAGAGAGTCTGTCCTCCTGTCTTCAATGGCCTTCCCATCACTCCTTCTGTGGCTGCCTCCACTCCAGCAGGCAGCACCTCTGTACACTTAGCACCCAGGCCTATGTTTGATCCTGATGATATGGATACCACGCCTACTTCCCAGGCTGTGATCTATCTCCAGTCTCCTCCTGTCTCTAGGAAGAACTTCCCCTTTTACATGGCACTTCCTGGTCCTGACAACACACCATGCAATGGCAGCATTGCCTCAAACCAAGTCTCCACTGGCTTGCCTGCACCATCAGTCAATGGCCCACCTCCAACTTACAACCTTCCCTTTTAACCAGGAGCCATGGCTCAGCCCACATTTGGGGTCCCCAGTGGGCAGCAGTTGGGAGCCAACAGCTATAACCCCTCCTTCCCTTTGGGAAACTTATCAACCTCAGAACATGCTGCAGGCTTCAGTTCTACCACAGCACAGCCACCCAGTATCAGTATACCACCACCAGCATTTGCTGGATTGACATCCCTATGTCCCAGATTTTGCATCCCAGTCAGCACCCAGATGACCTTTAGAAACACCCTAGGTATTGCCGTTACTGGCACATCCATGGCTTCTGGCTTTGGAACAGCCACCAAGATGCCCAGCACTGGGAACAGTAACTCACTCTTTGCAAACACCACCCCAGCCCTACTTCCCATTTTGGGATAGGCAACCCAGATGGGAAGTAGTAGCTGTGGGACCAGTGTATCCACCACAGGACCCACTTCCACATCTGGAGCTCTCACCTTTGGAGCAGTACCAAGCAGAATATCCAGCACTATTTCTGCTCCTCAGGGCCCAACTTGTCAGACCACACCTAGTGCAGGAGGGACCAGCACACCATGCCTGTATTTAAAGACACCTCTGGTTCCACCTTCATGCAGAGCACCTGGAATCCACCTGTCCAGAAAACAGGTGGGAGAATAGAAAGGGACAGTACCACACCTGTGCTTGAGGTTCCTTGTATTTTTCTCCTATCAGGGCACCTGTGGGCCAGTTGGCCAGAGCACAAGTGGTGCAGTGGGAGGGAACAGCACCACACCTGTGCTTGAGGGCCCTTGTGTTCTCTCCTTCCACCAGGTCACGCATAGGTGATACAGTGGGAGAGGACAGCACCACTCCTGTCCTTAAGGGCCCTTGTGTTCCATCAGGGCAAGTTGGGCCCACCTGGCCATAGCCCACGTGGTGGTGGGAGTGGCTAGCACCACACCTGTGCTTGGTGGCCCTTGTGTTCTCTCCTTCAATGAGGGAAACTGGAGCTCACCTCGCCAAGTCAGAAGGGACACCAACATATATTTTTAGGGGAAAACTTCTCTTTTTCCTTTAAGTCAAATCACCTGGGGCCCCTCCAGCCAGGGTACCCCTTTGGCTTTTGATCAGCCAGTACCACTGGGAGAATACTGTGTGTGGAGGCACTTTTGCTGCCACCTTTGGTTAAAGCAACTGTGCATCTGGCATGGGCAAGGCAAGTAACAGCTTTGCCTTTTGGGAACCCCCATCACCTACCCAGGGCTTCATAAAAGATATTTCCTCCAGCACAAGATACCAGATCTCATCCAGTAAAAAGCAAGAATGCCCTCCAGAAATGGCATGTATTCAGTCTCCTCATGAATGGTATTTGCACATCTGGAAAGAAGCTTACTTCCTTCTAGTGATGTCCAACTCAACCTGTTCACAGTCAGCAAGCTGGAGGCCCAATGTGTGTGTGTGTGTATGTGTGTGTGTGTGTGTGTGTGTGTGTGTG
>JAQZBX010045692.1:0-20969 GCA_029593785.1 Cabassous unicinctus | reverse complement strand
GGCTTAGCTCCTGTTTCCTCCACAAGGTCAGCTGTAGGCGATCAGGCAAACAGTTCACTTCTCTTCTCCTGGGGCTTTCTTTCCAACATCAAAGCTGCTTCTTGAAAGACTGCTTCTCCTCTGTTCTTTGCCTTGCCTTTTACATTCAATTCCCCACCCACCAGGGGGTGGGGCTCAACGCCCTACTGACTGACATGGCCCAGTCAACGCCCTAATCATAATTCAATCATGCCCAGATTAACAGATCAGATTATAGGCATGATCCAATTATATTTTTGGAATTCATAATTACATCAAATTCCCCAACGGTTACACCCTCCTTACCCTGAAAGTGTCCAGTGGCCACTGCTTTTGCCCATTTCTAAAATCAGGTAGTATGTCTTTTTATTGTTGAGTTATATGGATATTCAACCCTTATCAGATATGTGATTTCCAAATATTTTCTTCCATTGAGTTTGCTGCCTTTTCACACTTTTGACAAAGTCCTTTGAGGTGTAAAAGTGTTTAATTTTGAGGAGGTCCCATTAATTTATTTTCTCTTTTGTTGCTCATGCTTTGGGTATAAGGTCCAAGAAACCACCACCTACCACAAAGTCTTTAAGATGCTTCTCTACATTTTAATCTATGAGTTTTATGTTCCTGCCTTTTATAATTAGGTAGATATGGATTCTATTTCATTCTTTTGGTTATGAATATCCAGTACTTCCAGCACAATTTGTTGAAAAGACTGCATTGTCCCAGTAAAATGGATGTGGTAGGTTTGTCAAAAACCACTTGGCAGAGAACTGTGGGAAGATGATGTTGAACTAACAGGCAGAGCTTAATACTCTCAAAAAAGTGATAGAGAAAAATCCAAAATCTGTCCCAGGAAACTGGTTTGGGGGTTAGCAGACCAGGGCAGTGCTACACAACTCCTAGGAGTTTGAGGGTCAGAGAGATGAAGAAGCCAAAACAACAGATGGGAGTTATCAAGGCCCCATGACAGCCAGGAATGGCTCCCCCCCACCTCCAAGATATTAACCTGGGTTAAAACCCCTGGCTCACTGCAGCCAACTGAGAGTGGAACAGACATCTTCCTCCCTGTCAGCTGGGTCAAGGTAAAAATAAAGGGGAGTCAAGGTGCTTTTCTTTAGTGCATTTTGTCAGAGGAGCCTGCTTTAAACCTCCACTCTGGAGATTCAACATGGGGACACAGGAAAACCCATACTGAAACACCTCCATGAAAAAGTGCACTGATGAGTGATCTGCTGACTGGACTGGAAATTGCATGGACAAACACCTCTCATTTCAATTTGTATCTTACTCCTGGGGGAAATCTGCTCCCCCCTAGTGAGTACTTAGCCCCGGTTTGATAACTTTAACAATTTTAAAGACCTAGAATGAGTTGAACCAAATATTAAAGAAGAGCTGTGAAAAAAACAATAGGCAATATAGAGAGAAACTGGCCATCAGAATAAATTCACCTACATATACAGATGCCTAAACATCAACAAAAATTTATAAGCCATAGCAGAAAACAGGAAGAGATGGCCCAGTCAAAAGAACTAACGAAATATCCTGAAGAGATACAGGATTTAATACAATTAATCAGTGATAATCACACAAATCTCCTCAATCACTTCCAAGAATTAAAAAAAAAAAATGACAAAAGAAATAAATTATATTAGGAAGACACTGGGGGAACATAAAGAACAATTTGAAGCCTGCAAAGAAAAGTAACAGACCTTATAAGAATGAAAGACATGATGGATGAGATTAAAAATACATTAGAGGCACATAAGAGCAGATTTGAATTGCTCAAATACAGAATGGTGATTTTGAAGACAAAGCATCTAAATTGGAAAAGACAGGAGAACAGAAAGAAAAGAGATTGGAAAAAATGGAACAGAGTCTCAGGGAATTGAATAATAATGTGAAGAGCACAAACATTCACATTATTGGTGTCTCAGAAGGAGAAGAGAATGGAAAAGGGGAAGAAAGAATATTTGAGGAGATGATTGAAAATTCCCCAAACCTTATGAAGGACATAAATAACAACATCCAAGAAGGACAATACACCTTAAACAGAATAAATCTGAATAGACCTATCCTGAGACACCTACTATTCATACTGACAAATATCAAAGATAAAGAGTGAATTCTGAAAGCAGCAAGAGAAAAGCAAAGCATCATATGCAAGGGAAACTTGATAAGGTCAAGTGCTGATCTCTCATCAGAAACCATGGCAGCAAGAAAGTGGTATGATGTATTTAAAATACTGAAAGAGAAACACTGCTAACCAAGAATTCTGTATCTGGCAAAACTGTCCTTTAAAAATGAGGGTGAGGTCAAAGTCTTCAAAGACAAACCAAAACTGATAGAATATGTTGCCAAAAGACCAGAATTACAACCGATGAATGGATAAACAAATTGTGGTGTATGCACATGATGGAATATTATCCAGCTGTCAGAAGAAATGAAGTCATGAAGCATTTGACAGCATGGATGAATCTAGAGGACATTATGTTGAGTGAAGCAAGCTAGGCACAAAAGGACAATTATCATATGAGTTCACTATCATGAACTAAATATAATGAACAAACTCATAGAGTTAATAGAATATAAGTCACAAGAGAACAGAATGTGGTTAGAGAATGGAAACTGAGGTTGAATCTGTGCAGAATTTGTCAAAAGTTGTTTGTGAATGTTTGGAAATGAAAAGAAATGGTGAAAGCACATCATAGGATCTGTAATTTGTAGAGATAAAATATGGGTATGATAGTGGTTTATTTTATTTTATTTTTTTTCCTTTTTGGAATAATGAAATTTCTCTAATATTCATTGAAGTGGTGAATGCAAAACTCTGTGATTATACCAAATGCCATAGATTGTACACTTTAGATAAATTGTATGGTTTATGAACTAAAAAATAATAGGGTGGTTTGGGGGGAAATACAGCAAATGTATGATATGGTTTATAGTTAGTAGTAATACTTTGCTGATACTTTTTCATAATTTGTTACAAATGTTTCAAAACAATGCAAGGTATTGGTGGTGGGATGAGGCATGGGAGCCCTGTGTGGTGTTATGCATGTTTGTTTTGTGATTTTACAACTTTTACTATACATTTATGTTTATGTATATTCATGTATGAATGATATACTTTAATAAATTTTTAATGGATAAAAAAAGAAAAAAAAAACAATTGGTTGTAGAGGTGAGGGCTTATTTCTGGACTCTCAATTCTATTCCACTGATTGATGGGTCTATCTTTATGGCAATACCATGTTTTTTTTAGCACTGTAGCTTTGTAATATATTTCAAGGTCAGGCAGTGAAATTTCTTCTACTTTGCTATTCTTTTTCAGAATGTTTTTGGCTATTTGGGTGCACTATCCCTTCCAAATCAATTTGGTAATTGCCTTTTCTGTTTCTATAAAGAAGACTGTTGGAATTTTGATTGATATTGCATTGAAGCTATGAATCAGTTTCAGTGGGAGTCACATATTCATGATACTTAGTCTTCCAATCCATGTACATGGAATGTCTTTCCATTTGTTTAGGTGTTCTTTGATATCATTTAGCAGTGTTCTGTAGTTTTCTGGATACAGGTCTTTTACATCTTTGCTTAAATTGATTCCTAGGTATTTGAGTCTTTTTGTGGCTACCATAAATGAAATGTTTTTCCTGATTTCCTCCTCAGATTGTTCAATACTAGTGTATAGAGACATTACTGATTTTTGCATGTTGATCTTGTACCTTACCAATTTGCTGAACTCACTTATTAGCTCAAGTAGTTTTGTCATAGATATTTTGGGCTTTTCTAAATATAAGATCATGTCATCTGCAAATAGTGAGAGTTTTACATTCTCTTTTCCTATATGGATGATTTTATTTTATTTTATTTTATTTGTCTAGTTACTCTAGCTAGAACTTCTAGCACAATACTGAATAACAATGGTGACAGTGGATATCCTTGCCTTGTTCCCAATCTTAGAGGAACAGCTTTCAAACTTTCCCCATTGAGTATGATGTTGGCTGTTGGTTTATCATATTGTGGAACTTTCCTTCTCTTCCTATCTTTTGAAGTGTTTTTATTGAGGAAAAATTGCTGCATTTTGTCAAATGCCTTTTCTATGTCGATTGAGATGATGATCATGTGTGACTTTCCTTCAATTTGTTAATGTGGTGTAGCTAATATTTATTATATTTTTCCTTCTGTTTGCTTTGGGTTTGAGTTGCTGTTCTTTTTCTAGTTTCTCTAGATGTGCAGTTAGGTCTTTGATTTTGGCTCTTTCTTCTCTTTTAATATAGGCATTTTGGGTTATAAATTTCTTTCTCAGCATTTCTTTTACTGTAGCCAATAAGTTTTGATAAATTGTGTTCTCATTTTCACTTGTATCAAGATACCGACTAATTTCCCTTAAATTTCTTCTTTGACCCAATGATTGTTTAGGAGTTTAGGAGTGTGCTGCTTAGTCTCCACATATTTACGAATTTTCCCCTTTCCCACCTATTATTGATTTCCAGCTTCATTCCATTAAGATCTGAGAAGGCACGTTGTAGAATTTCAGTCTTTTAATATTTATTGAAACCTGCTTTGTGACCCAACATGTGGTCTATCTTAGAGAATGATCCATGAGCACTTGAGAAGTTTATATAACCCACTGATATGGGATGCAACATTTTGTATATGTCTGTTAGGTCAAGCTTGTTTATTCTATTGTTCAAGTTCTTTATTTCCTTGCTGTCTTCTCTCTAGTTGTTCTATCTACTGATTTGAGTGGTGTGTTGAAGTCTCCAACTATTATTGTAAACATACCTATTTCTCCCTTAGTTTTGCCAGAGTTTGCCTCATGTATTTTGAGGCACCCACATTAGGTGCATAAATATTTATAATAGTTATTTCTTCTTGATGAATTGCCTTTATAAATGGCATGAATATGGAGAGAGAGAAGGCCACAGGAGTAAGAAGCTGAAAGCAATAAAACCTTAAGAGAAGGGAGAGACTAGCAGATGCCCCCATGTGCCTTGCCATGTGACAGAGGAGTCCATGATTACCAGCATCTTTGTTTGGCTTTGGTATTAGGGTGATGTTGACATTATAGAATAAGTTAGTCAATGTTCCCCCACTTCTATTTTTTGGAAGAGTTTAAGGAGGATTGGTGTTAGTTCATTCTGTAATGTTGGTAGAATTCATCTGGGAAGCCATCTGGTCCTGGGCTCTTCTTAGTTGGGAGGTTTTTGATGACTAATTCAATCTTGTTACTTGTGATTGGTCTGTTGAGTACATCAATTTCTTCTTTCATCAATGTAGGCTGCTTGTGTGTTTCTAGGAATTTGTCCATTTCCTCTAAATTACCCATCTTGTTGGCATAGAATTTTTCAAAGTATCCTCATGATACTCTTTATATCAGTGGGGTCATTTGTGATATCCATCCCCTGCCTCATTTTTTATTTTATGTATTTGCATCTTCTCTCTTTTTTCTTTGTTAGTCTAGCTAAGGGTTTGTCAATTTTATTAATCTTCTCAAAGAACCAGCTTTTGGTTTTGTTCAATTTTTCTAGTGCTTTATTATTTCAATTTCATATAGCTCTGCTCTAATCTTTGTTATTTCCTTCTTTCTACTTCCTTTGGGGTTAGTTAGTTGTTCTTTTTTTAGTTCCTCCAGGTGTGCAGTGAGATATTTGATTTTAGCTCTTTCTTGTTTTTTTAATATAGGCATTTATTGTGGGAAAATGACCTGAAGTTGCAATGCCTCCCTGAAGTAAACAAAGCATCCTTGATGCTGATTAGAAACATTCTGGCTTTATGCAGCATGTTATGGCTTTGTGCAGCATGTTCTGGGTGGATAGAACAGCAATGACTAAGGAACTTACTATGTTGCAAAGAGATAAGTGAACGTTCCCTGCATTATATTTCTCCTTTTGCAGACTCCCAATAAATACGGTGGTGAAACCAGAATCTGGGCTCTCAGTCCTTGAGACTCTTAGTTCCCTGGTCCCATCTTTTTTCTGTATCTATGTGTCTGTCTTTTCCTTCAGGTCTGTGTGCCTTCCTTTCTGACCATTTGTTCTTGAGCTGGCCTCAACAAGTGGCGCCCGAACAGGAACAGATTGGAAGAAGGCTGGATATCAGTGTTGCTTTGAGCAAAACCACCAATTAAAAGTGGTGGAATACCGCAGAGCCACAAAGAAGGTGAAAAGAAGAGGCCACTCAAGTCTCCAGTAAGGTAGGGACAACTCTCGGGCATAATTCATGGTTAACTATGGGAAACAGAGAGAGCAGCACTGTCTCCTAAAGCAGCTTCTTAAAGCTGGAAGTACTAAAGTTAGTGAAGTTTGTCTTTTAGCGCTCTTACAAGTTATTGAGAAATACTGCACTTGGTTTCCTGCATTAGGTAGTTTAGAATTAGGAGATTGGGAAAAAGTAGGAAGAGAATTAAAGAAATTACATGTTCAAGGGGCGCCGATCACGATTACTATTTGGTCTACTTGGTCTCTTGTTAAATCAGTATGGAACCTTTACAAACAGAGAATGAAGAGGAAAATGATGAGGAGAAAGAGAAATTTGCAGATAGCTCCCCTCAGGATTTTCTTAAAGATGCTTTTTCTGAAAGCATTCTCCCTTACTGCTCACAGTGCTGTAAGGAAAAGCATTGGACAAATAAATGTAGATCTAAATTTGATAAAGATGAGAATCCACTGCCAGGAAATGGGCAATGGAGCACTCCCTCTGGTGCCCCAAAATCTTTTCAGAGGGCTTTGTTCAATTATATCCAATCTGAACAGAGCCACTGGGCTCCACCCCCACAGCTTTCAGATCCTTAGCAAACTTATGTGCTGCCACCTAGGAAAGTGCCAGCCTGGACTTTGCCACTATCAAAAAATTAATACTTAAGAAACAAAATATAGTCTATCTAGCCAATTCAGGATTGAAAGGGCCTATTCCAAAAGATTAATGAGATTAATATTGGGAAGATCTAGCATTAGTTGCAGGGGCATCGCTTTTCTGCCAAAGAGTTAACTAAGATAAGGAAAACATTCCAGCAGCAATTTTGTAAACCTCCTACTGCCTACATAATGATAAGGCTGTGGGATGATAGAGGCTAATAAAATTAAACCACTGGAAAAGTAAGAAAACTTAGCAATACATTTTCTGAAAAATTCTCAAAAAGCAATAAAATAAAAAATGTATGTTTCTATTGATGTGTTGTAATTTCTTTTGTGTTTGTCTGTTTGTTCAGTGTCAGTGTATATTTTAATGCCTCTGGATGGTAATATTAAATTGGTAAATGAAAATCATTGAAAGAGCTATATTCAAATGGCCAAAAATTAAACACATATTAATAAATAAATATGGATATTAATTTAAAATAATAAAAATAGTTATAGCCAAATTAAATCATTATATTGAAAAGTTTGTTTAGTGCTTGATGGTAAATGTATGTTATAAAAGGTTCACTTGGAAACAGTTTCCAAAATCATTTTGGTAGCTTGAATATAGAAGGTGTATAGAATGTGTTTTTATCATTAAAGATAAAGAAAGTAATTTTGTCTTAAGATAAAATGGCCATTAAAAAGAGTAAAATGTGGCACAAAACCTGAATGAATATAGAGAGTTCAGAAGGTGTATGGAAAAGGAAATTTGTGGTCAAAATTAAGTAAGATTTACTGGGTTTATCTCTAAAGATTTAAAAGCTTTAATGTCAAACAGTATAATAATAAAAAAATTAAAGTTTTATTCTTTCTCAAAATCTCTCAAGTCATCAATCTGTTTTAATAAAAGTTTACAAAGAGTTTTTCTCTTGAATAATCAGCATACAAAAAAGAAAGTCTATTTTATCAAAATAGCTTCTTGTACTTTAACCTTATCATTTCCTTGGTTGTTAAAGGGAAACAAGTCTTATCACTTTTAAAAGAACATAATGTTCAAATCTGCTTTCCCAAAGTCAAATCCTGAAAAGTAGCTTTTTATTTCAAATGGTTACAAATGATTTAGGCTTTTACCCAGAAAAAAGTGAAATACTAATAATAGTTAAGTTCATTTGATATATTATAAGTTGAAGGAAGTATTTGAAACTGTTATACAATTAAAAGAAATTTTCTAACCTTATGATAATTAAAGTTGTATGAGTAAAAAGTTCATATGAATACTTAAAAGGTGTATAAAATTCCTGAAAATTTAATAATGTTTCAGTATAATAGCCTATATAACCTCATTGGTTAGAAATCTTACACACATAGGAAATAAAAGTTTATTTATTGGATATCTGCTGATTAAAAGTCTTATTATTGTTTATTGTTATATAATCTACTATAGTTATGAATTATGTACAATATACTTAAATACTAATCAAAACTTTAATGCAATAAATTGCATACTTAAGTAATTTAAAAACTTGTATGCTACACATAAACATATTTTATTAAATGTATATGTAAATCTCTTCTTTTGAGTTTGAGCAGTCCTGAAACCGAATGTATTAAGAAAAGATTTGGTGAGCATTGTTCAAACCTAAAAGTAAAACATCCTGCAAAATCTTTGTTAATCAACAAACCAATACCTTGCTAGTTAACACTTTTCATATTTCAGGAAAAATAATGGAAACTAAAATAGTAAGCACATCAAGGATGTTTTGTAACAAATTAAAAGAAATAAAGTACATTTCAAAAGGTGTTGTATTCTGCCCTGGAAGAGCTGGCCACTCTCCCAGGGACTGATGCATAAACCTTAAAATACACTGCCCAGGCAGTGTTGTCCTGAGGAGGCTGGACCCTTCATTGGGAATTAACAGAATACTTATAAGTTAGCATCTATAGTATCCAATTCATTAATCATAAACACAGTAAAAAAAGGAACTCGCAAGATATGCTATCTGATTCCCCACTAATCTGGTGGAATGTCCATTGACTAATAGATGGTCTATGGGAAAGCTGTTAACATGGGGATGAGGGTTTGCTTGTGTTTGCCCAGTAAATGGAGAACATCCTGTGTGGATTCCATCACACAGGATTAAACCTTAATATGAATGAAGCCAGACAATGAAAGTTCCTGTGTGACCCGAAGCCCCCAATAATACAAATGGCATCAGTTACAGCTCCTAATTTGTTGGTCTCCATGCTAGCCATTATAACAGAAACTGTAAGTATGTTACCTATAACAATAGAACAAAATTATACTTTTTGGGCCTTTACTCCCAATCCCCCCATGCTTCATCCAGTATCATGGATGGAAGCTCCTCCCCTAATATATGTAAATGATTCTGTTTGGATTCCTGGACTAGAGGATATTCATCTGCCAGAACACTCCTTAGGAGAAGGTAAGAATTTCAATACAACTGTAGGACTAGGATACACTCACTTACCACTATGTGTTGGCTCAGCTTCCAGGTGTTTAAATCTAACTCATCAAGTATGGTTATTATTTACTCCAAATCACGGTCACATCTCAAGAGCCCTGTTACATCTTTTCTCTGGATTAAGCTTCCATTATGAGAAATTTACCAGAAAAAAATACAAATATGAATTCCTCTGATAAATCTGTTTGTGCTAATCACCATCAATGGGCACCTAGTGATCACCACATCCATTGGGAAAATTGCCGAGAGGCAGTTCCTGTACTACTGCTTAATTGTTCCTATGGAATTGTAAATGGCTGGTCTCCTAAGGGGTACATGGCTCAGAATTTTAGCACAGTTAAGACCACTTGTTTCCCCACGAAGTGCTCAAATGGAGTTTTGAGTCTCATAATTTAACTACTACAATTAATGCTCATTCACCACACCCTATTATCTGGCGTGGTATGGGAATGGTCTCTCCTTTTCCTATACTGAATAAAGGAAATATAATGGAAGTGTCACAAACCTCTTTATGGAAAATTCCTCTCAGTTCACAACCCATAATAATTTGGAATGGATCATATACTCATTCTTCGAATTATTCCTTATCCTTTTCTACTAACCTCACCATTCATATTCAGGCTTGTGTTAGAAATCCTTTTGTATTCTTGGCAGGAGAATTTGTCCTCAACACAACCACTCAGGAGGTTGAATGCTATAGCTATACATTTAGATTATATACTTGTTTCAATTCTACTATATATAATCATGATTATAGCTATATGATTCTTAGAAGATGATCTGGAATTTGGATTCTGGTTAATCAAACTCACCCACAGGAATCTTCACCTGCATGCTTCACTAACTGTTTTATGTCAAGTACTTAAGTGCACTAAAAGATTTATAGGGATATTAATATTTGCTATCATGGGTATCATAGTCATCACTATGATGGCTGCTGTCTCTGGAGGTGATTTGCATCAGAGTATTCAAACCACCACTTTGTTCAAAAATGGCATAGAAACACTAGTCTAGCCTGGGGAAGTCAGACTAAAATAGAAAAATTAACAATCAGTTAGTAGATGTAGAAAATACTGTTTTAGTATTAGGAGATGAAATTCAAACAATAAAAATGCAATTGCAGTTAAAATGTGATTAGAATATTAAAGAATTTTGTGTAACTCTGCATATTTATAACTCCAGTGAATACAACTGGACAGATACAAAAGCATTTATGTGGCCATCAAAATAATCTGAGTCTAGAGATTGAGCAACTACAAGCAGATGTAAATAGCATACAACATGCTCAATTATCTATGCTTTCCACTTCTTCCACTATGTCTAAGAGTGCTAAAGGTCTATAAGCTTTAAACCCATTTCCCTGGATCAAGAATTGGGGAGGGGTTTAGTAGGAGGAATCTTAATGATATGTATATGCTTAATGTGTTTTTGTATAGTCCTCAGATGTGTGCAGTGAAGCTTCCAAGGAATAATGCAATGAGAAGTCACCAAATCAACTTTTATTGCTCTGAAGAAACACAAAGGGGGAAATGTGGGGAAGCAACTGAGGGTTGGAATGCTCTGAAGTAAACAAGGGCACCTTTTTTTGGAAAAATTATTAATCTTTAGACATCAAGCCCTTTCTCAAGATTATATACTTTCTCAAGATTCATTACTTTGGTCATTGCTGTATCTCTCTCCCACATAAAATAAATTTTTAATACTGTATTCTGGGGATATCCTGCACATGTCCCATCTTTGTGATTGCTTGTATAAGCCTTCTGGGTGCTGGCAAACCTGGGTTTTCTGAAACTTGTAACCTGACCTGGGGCCCTGCCAGCAAGTGTGGGGATCCTTAGGCATGTGTTGGGCATGGAAGCCATGGAACATTGGCAGTCTCACATCACCCTGTTTGGCCCCAGAGGATGGCTGGTTAGCCAGAGATGGGTAAGATTCCTCAGGGTAGGAAAAACCTAAGACAGGCACAGTCAAAGGGGGTCATCAGGAAAGAATTTGAGGGCCTATGGAGGTAGGACCCTCAACCCTCCCAAGGGAGGTAAACTGCCCTGGTGACTACTTTGTTTCTCATGTGCAGCCCAGTTCAGAATTTAGGTAACTGTCAGCAAACTAGTCTTATTACAATCAATCATCAAATTATAGAGCAGACATTTAAAACTGTGTCAGGATACCTTTCCTTTTCCTTTTTAAACAAAAAAGGGGGAAATGTTGGAAAATGGCCTGAAGTTGCAATGCCTCCCTGAAATAAACAAAGCATCCTTGATGCTGATTAGAAACATTCCAGCTTTGTGCAGCATGTTCTGGCTTTGTGCAGCATGTTCTGGGTGGATAGAACAACAACGACTAAAGAACTTACTATGTTGCAAAGAGATAAGCGGACATTCCCTGCATTATGTTTCTCCTTTTGCAGACTCCCAATAAATACGGTGGTGAAACCAGAATCTGGGCTCTCAGTCCTTGAGATGGTTAGTCCCCTGGTCTCATCTTTTTTCTCTATCTATGTGTCTGTCTTTTCCTTAAGGTCTACGGTGCCTTCTTTTCTGACCATTCATTGTTGAGGTGGTCTCAACAATTTATGGCTATGAATTTCTCTTTCAGTACAGCTTTTGCAGCATCCCATAAGTTTTGATACATTGTGTTGTCATTTTCATTCATTTCAAGGTAGTTACTGATTTCTTTTGTAATTTCTTCCTTGACCCATTGATTGTCTAATAGTGTGTTTAACTTCCATATCTTTGTGTCTAATCTGCTTCTCTGTCCCCTACTGATTTCCAGCTTCATTCCATTGGGTCAGAGATGATATTTTATATAATTTCAATCTTTCTGAATTCATTGAGGGGTGTTCTGTGGCCTAGCATGTGGTCTATCCTGGAGAATGATTCATGTGCACTCAAGAAGAATGTATATCCCACTGTATTTGGGTGTAATGTTCTGTATATGTGCATTAGGTCCAAATTGTCTAATGTATTATTCAATGTCTTTGCTTCTTTATTGATTCTCCATCAAGATGTTCTGTCTAATGGTGACAATGGTGTATTAAAGTCCCCCACTATAATTACAGAGGCATCTATTTCTCCACTTAGTTTTCCTAATGTTTGCCTTGTGTATTTTTTTATTAAAAAAAATACTTAGATTACATAAATGTTATGCAAAAAATATAGGGATTCCCATGTGTCCTGCTGCCCACACCTCCCACACCCTCCTACATAAACAACATCCTTCATTAGTGTGGCACTTTCATTGCAACTGATAAACATAGCCTGGGGCATTGCCACTGAGCTTGGACCATAGTTCACATTGTAGCTTACATTCTCACCCACACAATTCTACAGGTTATAGGAAGATATATAATGCCTTGTATCTGTCATTGCCATATCATTCAGGATGATTTCCAAGTCCTGAAAAAAACCCTGTTTTTCATCTATTTTTCCCTCTCCCTGCCCCCAGAGCCTCCAGTGGCCATGGCCTCTGCATCAATGTTGTAATTTCTTCCATTGTTAGAATCACAATAAGTCTATAGTAGAATACCAGGATGTCCACTCTAGTCCATAGTTCATTCCCCAATCCTGAGGATTCTGGCATGGTGATGTCCACTACACCTTTAATTAAGAGGGGACTTTGATTCCATACAGCTGATGGATGAGACTCTCTTGCTTGCAGTTGTAGGCTCCCACATTTCCTTTGTATGGTGGTTGTCAATCCTCACCTTGTTAGTTGTCCTGGGTGAGGCAATGAACTGGAGAGTAGGTGTTGCAACTCCACTGAGGCTCAGGGCCCAGCTGGCACATGGACAGCCCAAAGAGTCAAGTCTCTTGGATGTACACCTACCAACTCCAGCACCAAATATAGATTCAAATAGAAGGGACAGATGAGCCATGTGTAGGGAAAACATAACTGAGTCCAGTTCTGTCACTCTCAGGAGCATAAACTCCAAAGTAGGGACCACTGGCACCAAACTCTGGAGCTATCTGCCATGACCATAGGATCTGGGTGTCTCCAGAGCCCTCAGGAGCCCCACTATTTGGGCTAATATACACTTTGGCAGTCTATGAGATCCTGCTGAGATGTGCATAAGCATTAACTCTGGGATGACCTCCCGACTCACTTTGAAATCTCTTAGCCATATAAACTTATTTGTCTTTACCTTTCCCCCATTTTATTTGAGGTCATTTTACAGTTGCATTGCTAGTTAGTGCTTCATTGTAATCCATTGGTGCCAGGGAGGCTTATCCTCAGGAGTCATGTCCCACACTGGGGGTGGGGGGGGGAAGGTAATGCTTTTATATGCTGAGTTTGGCTTAGAGAGATTGCCTCATGTATTCTGAGGTGCCTTGATTAGGTGCATAAATGTTTATGATTGTTCTTTCTTCCTTGATAGATTTCCCCTTTAATTAATATATAGTGTGCTTCTTTGTCTCTTACCATAGTTCTGCATTTAAAGTCTATTTTATCCAATATTAGTATAGCTATTCCCACCTTGTTTTGGTTATTGTTTCCCTGTAAAATTATTTTCCAACCATTCACTTTTAGCCTCCTTGCATCCCTGGGTCTAAGGTGAGTTTCTTCTAGACAGCATATAGATGGGTCATATTTCTTGATCCATCTGCCAATCTGTGCCTTTTGATTGGAGAGTTTAACCCATTAACATTCAGTGTTATTACTGTTATGGAATTATTTATATTAGCCATATTTTCTTTAGGTTTATGTATGCCATATGCTGTTTTTATTTCTTTTTATCTTTTTGGTTAAAAGATAACTCTCTTCCCACTCTCTCTCTCCTGTTTTTTCCTTTCAACCTACAGAACTCCCTTTAGTATTTCTTGAAGGGCAGGTTTCTTATTGACAAAGTCTCTTAATTTCTGTTAATCTGTGAATATTTTGAATGTTCCCTCATTTTTTAATGCCAGGTTTGCTGGATAGAGAATTATTGGCTGCAGGTTTTTTCTTTTAGCACCTTAACTATGTCATACCACTCCCTTCTTGCCTCCATGATTTCAGTTCAGAAGTCAGCACTTAATCTTATTGTGCTTCTCTTGTGTGTGATGGATCTCTTTTCTCTTGCTGCTTTCAGTACTCTCTCTTTGTCTTGAGCATTGTACAATTTGACAAGTATATGTCTTGGGGTAGGCCTATTAGGATTTATACTGTTTGTGGTTTGCTGCACTTCCTGGACATGTACATCCATGTCCTTCAATAGAGTTGGAAAATTTTCAACCATTATTTCCTCAAACACTCCTTCTATCCCCTTTTCCTTCTCTTCTCCTTCTAGGATGCCTATAATGTGTATATATGTGCATTTTGCATTGCCATTCAAGTCCCTAATTCCCTGCTGGATTGTTTCTTTTTATCTATTTGTTCTACTATTTGTCTAATTTCAGATGTACCATCTTCCACATCTCTGATTCTTTCCCCTGCCTGTTCAAACCTGCTGTTATGTGCTTCCAGTGTATTTTTAATTTCTTGCATTGTGCCATTCATCATCATCATATCCATTATCTTTTTACATATGTTTACAATTTCTTCAGTATGTTCTTGCAGTGTCTTCTTAACATCCTTAATCTCTTCCTTTAAGTTGATTCATGATATTTGTTTGGACACCTTTGATTAGTTGTTCCATGTTCTTCAGCTCCTCCGGTTGTTTAGTTTGTTCATTAGACTGGGCTATATTTTCCTGTTTCTTAGTATACTTGTCATTTTTTCTTGGTGTCTAGGCATCTTGTTTGTCTTGATGGGTTTTTTTGATTGGTTAGCTTCTCTTTCTACTCTAGGGTTTCATTTTGTTTTTGTGTTTTGTAAAGCTTCACTGTGACACTTCCTTCCTTGTATTCTATTTCCTTGCTGTTGTCTATGTTCCCTTGAAAAAAATTAGGACCAGTGAAAAGGAAAGAAATAGGAAGAGAAAAAGAATAATAGTAATAGTATTTTTGAATGGTAGAAGAGGAGCCACACAAGACCTAGGAAAATCAAGAATTAACATGAGTGAAAAATCATAAAATGTACAGAGGAACAAGATTTTAAAAGTGGAATAGAAAAAAATGAAACAAGAACCAAAATAGAGAAAAATATGTAGACTGAACTAGAAAACCAGGATGATGAGAAGAGAGGAAAAGAAAAAAGAAAAGAAAAAAAGAGAAAGTAAAAAAATAAGGAAAGAAAACAGAAAAAAAAAGAGTGAGAAAGAGAACAAAAATAAAAAATAATTGAAGACCAAACACAAAGATGAAATGAAAGAAAAACAACTGAAAACAGAAGTTAGAAAAATGAAGGAAAGTAAAGAAATGGCATAGGTAGAAAAAAATTGGTAAAAAATCGAGGGAGAAATAAAGATAGGGGAAATCCAACAAACAAGAAACAAAACAGCAACAGCAACAGCTAAAAACAACCAAGGAAAACAGCCTTCCCTTTAGGCTCCTAAAGAGGTTCTCAGGCTGCTCATGTTCATCAATCAATCACCATGCAGCCTGCTCCCTGCAGGTGATGTACCAGGTTTTAGCAATTAAAATTTTAAAAATTAAAATAAAAAAGGAACTTTATTAAAAAATAAGAGATCCAAGAAAGTCTAAAACAAAAATAATGTCTATATGCTCCCTGTCACAGAGTATCAGCTGGATGCCTGATAATCAGGTGGATCACTCTCTTGATTGACCTGGGAATCAAATGTAAGGCAGAAATTCCTCCAATGAGCTAAATTGTCTTCTTAGGTTAATCTGTCTTCAGAGAGTTAGCGGCACCCTTTCCCCCAGGTGTTTTTAGACTTCTACAGCTTAATAAAGTCCTGTTGATTAGGCACCTGTCCCTGCCTCCTCTCTAATCTAATTGCTTTCTCTTCCCAGGGGACTGGGCATCACAGCCTCCTGAGCAGATTCCCCTTCTCCTCTTCCCATTAGGTCAGGGTCCCTTCTAATATTCAAAAGAAGCTCAGCTGTCAAAACTCATCACAAAGAAACCACTCTCTACCTTATTCCAGACTCTTCTTCCTCCCAGTCCCTTGGCAACAGTGAGCCAGGGGCACCAAGGCTGCTTGCCCTGAGGGCAGGGTATATGTGTCATTTCCAGCCACATGGGCAAGAAACTCAGAGATTTTGTTTGGCTTCTTTATCTTTCCAGTACCCTCCAAGATGACTCAGAGCCCCTTCCCATTCTCTATATATCCAAAGCACCTCCTTTAAATAGATCTCTGCCTTCTCTTGGCTTTTTTTTAATTTTTTATTATTACACGGTCAGTCTCTGCCTACCTACTCCATTGCCATTTTCCCAGCCATCCTCTGCATAGGATTTAAGCATCATGGTGTGGTAGTTGAAGTCAGTTGAGAACCACTGCTGCTAATCCTTTAACATTCATATGAAACACTGTGATCTTGTAAAAATTCTTATCCTGATTAAGTAGGTCGGTGGTGGGCCCTATGATTTTCCTTTTTTACTGAGTGAATGGGATGTGCGGATATTGGGGCACATGTACCTCACATTATTTGTAGCATGGCCCTATTTTGTATCTCCCCTTCTTTACAAAAATGGTTTTCAACCTATGATGCTTATTCAAATCACATTGGGATCTTTTAAACTCTGAATGCCCAGATCACAACAAAAAAACACAATTAAATCAGAATTTCTTATGAAGGATCCTAGATATATTTTTTAAAATTTTGAGGTGCAGAGGCCTTCAAAGTCCATTGCAAATGAGCAAGCACTGTTGCCTGGTGGAAAGATGACAGGTGAAGTAAATAATAGACATTCCAAACCCTGGCTAGGAAAGCTGGGATGAGAGTTGCTTTAGGGAATGGGTGTTTTATAAAACTTCTTTGTAGTCTACAATGTAACTACAGTCCATGCTTAATGGCAAAACCCCAGGATGTGTTTATCAATTGCAATGAATGTGCCATACTAATGAAGGATGTTTATGTGGGAGATTGTGGGAGGTGTAGGAAATGGGGCATATAGGAATCCCTATATTTTTTGTGTTACATTTATGTAATCTAAGTATCTTTTAAAAAAATAAAAATAAAATAAAAAAGAGTAAGTCAATATCAGTACATAGCAGTGAATAATGTATAATTTTAGTTAGTTTTTGAAATTAATCAACTACACTCTGTCCCACACAGTTCTGCATGTTATATGATGATATAAAATGGCCTATATCTGGCATTGCAATGTCATTCAGGACAATTCCCAAGTCCCAAAAAAGGCCTGTATTACAACTGCTTTTCCTTCTCCCTGCCCCCAGAGCCTCCAGTGGGCACTGGCTCCACATCAATGTTGTAATTTCTTCCATTGCTTGAATCACAATATGTCTATAGTAGGATACCAGTTAAGTCCACTCTAGTCCATAGCTCTTTCCCCCTTCCTGAGGAACCTGAGATGGTGATGTCCACTCCATATCCCATTGAGAGGGGCTTATATCCCATGGTGAAAATGGATCGGATTATCCTGCCTGCAGCTGTAGACTCTCTCTGTTCCCTAGGATGGCCGTAGTCCATCATCATCTCCCCACCAATGTCCTGGGTGAGTCCAATGAACTGTAGAGTAGGAGTTGCAGCTCCACTGAGGTTCTGGGCCCAGCTGGCACATGGACAGCCCAAAGACTCAAGTCTCTGGATGTACACCTACAAATTCCAGCACCAAGTATAGGTTTGAATAGAAGGGACAGATGAGCCATGTGCAGGGAAGACATAGTTGAGTCCAACTCTGTCACTCTCAGGAGCACAAACTCCAAAGTAGGGCCCACTGGCAAGGTACCAAACTCCAGAGCTATCTGCCCTGACAAAGGATCTGGGTGTCTCCAGAGCCCTCAGGAGCCCCACTATTTGGGGTAATATCCACTTTGGAATTCTATGAGAGCCTGCTGAGATGTGCATAAGCATTACCTCTGGGATGACCTCCTGACTCATTTTGAAGTCTCTTAGCCATATAAACTCATTTGCTTTACCCTTTCCCCCTTCTATTCAAGGTCTTTTTTCCAGTCACATTGCTGGTTGGTGCTTGGTAGCAATCCCTCGATGCCAGGGATGCTCACCCCTGGTCATCACGTCCCATGCTGGGAGGAAGGTAATGCATTCATATGCTGAGTTTGGCTTAGAGAGAGGCCACTTTTGAGCAACAAGGAGGCTCTTAGGCACCCCATAACAATAGTCTAAGTCTCAATTTCAAGAATAAAGACTCATAAGGCTAGTCATCATTTTCAAGGGCCCATCAGTGGATCATCCTCCTTTGCCACTCACTGCCCCTGCACTTGGGGGACTGTTGCTGCTCCCTTACAGAATGTGGCAGAACTATCCAGGATGGAAATTCAGTATTCTATCATTCATTGAGTGATTCTCCACCCACTGTGACAATGCCCCGTGGACACTTGAACATTTTTATATACCTTATATTTATGCTAAGGTGAACATCCTCCCATGCATCCCCCATTCCTGACACCCCATAGCAATGATCCTCCCCCACCCCAGTTGTAACCCTTCTGTGATCCAAAACTTCTTCAAAGATGAAGCCATTATAATAGCTGAATACAATTAATAGGAAAATGAAATAATAATGATAAGATTAAATGCAAGAGATAAACTACATAAAAATTTTAAAAGAAAGTAAAAGTAAAATTAAATTAAAAGATTTGGATAATAAAAAAATGAAAATATATTAAAAAACCTTTTTTTTGAACTTTTGGCTTTCATCACTGCAATATCTGGTGTCTAGTCTGTACCGTGGCACCTTCACCCTCTCATTCCCCAGTGTCTCACTATTTTTCATTTTGTTTTCAAAGAAGTTTTAGGTCACAGCAAAGTCACACACAGAATACAGGAGACTCTCATATACCCAATATCTTCCCTTTTCCTCCCCTGCATATTAATAACTTTTTATATGTAGATGGTAGCATTGTTATAACTGATACACAAATAGAGAAACATAGCTACTAAACATTGTCAATGGTTTACATTTTAGACCATACACTTTTATGAATTTTGATGATATTTACCATGTCCTGTGTCGATCAATGTATGGTAATGAAGAACATGTCCACTGACCACTAAATACCCCCTGTTTGATCTATTGTATTCCTCCCACACCATCCTCCTAGGTCCCATGGTGACCCTCTGGCTTGACTCATTGGATGACAAGATTCATAATTACATCCAACAAGAGGTCTTGACACAGTGGTTTGTCCTCCCCTATTAGGAACCACCCTTGCTCTTGAGACTCCCGCCTGTCTATTTTGGAACAAATCTGTCCCCCCAAAGATGGGAGTCCAACTCCTTCCCACTTATTATCTGGGTCACCACTCTCTGATACAGCTCCCTAGAAGCCTGCTCTAGGTGTGCCCTGCCCTGAATGCCCTGCCCAACCAACACCCTAAACCAGTGAACTTTCCTTGTCATATTACCATAGGAGAATTCCCACCTCTCTACTTTCAACCTCATACCCACAAATCCCCAGTGTTCACCTGGACCCTCTCCCAACCCTCCACCCAGTATCCTGGACCTTCTAATCCACCATTCCCAATCTACCCACCTGCCAACCTTGCACCACCCAGCCCAATAATATCACTAACCTCCTGTCCTATCACTTCTATGTGCAACTGCACTCTATCATTTTACCATTGATAAATCACCCTAATGGGTGATGGCTCCAAAACTTCTCTTCTCTTTCAATTTCTTGTAAACCTATCTTACAGACAATAGCTCTCTGAGACTGCTTAATTTCATTAATTCATATCAGTGAGGTCATGTACTGTTCTTCCTTCAAGGCCTGGCTGGCTTGCTTTACTAAACATAAGGTCTTCAAGATTCATCCATATTATTCCATGTGTTAGCACTTTATTCCTTCTTAGAGCTGAGTAATATTCCATTGTATGTATGTACCACATTTTGCTTATCCATTCATCTGTTGATGGGCACCTGGGTTGATTCCAACTTTTGGCAATAGTGAACAATGCTGCTATGAACATTGGTGTGCCTATATCTATTCACGTCTTTGCTTTCAGTTCTTCAGAGTATATACCCAGCAGTGGAATCACTGGATCATATGGAAGTTCTATAGTTAGTTTTTTGAGGAACCACAAAACTGTCCTCCATGGTGGCTGGACCATTCTATAATCCCACCAGCAGTGGATGAGGGTTCCCATTCTTCCACATCCTCTCCAACACTTATAGTCTGCAGTTTTGTTAATAGCTTCCATTATAATGGGTATAAGATGGTATCTCATTATAGTTTTGATTTGCGTTTTCCAAATAGCTAGTGATGTTGAGCATCTTTTCATATGCTCTTTAGCTATTTGTATCTCTTCCTTGGAGAAGTGTCATTTCAGGTCACTTACCCATATTTTAAATGGATTCTTTATCTTTTTATTTTTGAGGTGTAGGATTTCTTTATATATGCAGGATATTAGGCTCCTATCCAATATATGGTTGCCAAATATTTTCTCCCATTAGGTAGGCTGCCTTTTTATTTTCTTAATAACATCCTTTGAGGTACAGAAGTTTTAAATTTTGAGGAGAACCCATTTATCTATTTTTCTTTTTGCTACTTGTGTTTTGGGTGTGAAGTTCATGAAACCATTTCCTCTTACAAGATCCTGCAGATGCTTCCCTACATTATCTTCCAAGCTCTTTATGGTCTTGGCTCTTATATTTAGATCTTTGAT
>JAQZBX010045691.1:0-13328 GCA_029593785.1 Cabassous unicinctus | reverse complement strand
GGCATGGAACCCAGGTCCCTCCATATGGGAGACGGACACCCAACCATTTGAGCCACATCCATCCCCCAGCATTAATTTTTTAGTGCAAGTATAATTCATCCTAACTAGAATCTTTGCTGTATAATACTAGTATTACTGGATTATTTATTTATTTACGTATTTATTTTAACAAATTCCTTTAGTTCAAGTATGGCTAAAGAAACAAATGTATGGATGCTACAAATTCATCTAAAACGCTAGTCAGTACTGACTCTTCTTCTGTTTCATGGTTTGCATATGTGTCATTAGGGATTTAAATTTGATTGTTCTATCACCCAAGGTAATATTAAAATGGAATTCGATTAAGATGTGTGTTTTTCCTACAGAATTGGGTGGGAGAGTGTAAACTACAATGTAAACTTTAATCCACGTTTAGTGGCAATGCTCCAAAATGTGTTCATCAGTTGCAATGACTCACAAATGAAGGACGTTGTTAATGTGGGAAAATGTGGGAGGTGTGGGGAGCAGAGCATATGGGAATCCCCCATATTTTTTATGTGACATTTGTTTAATCTAAGTATCTTTAAAATTTTTAATTAAAAAAAAAAAGCCAATACATATTTTTTTAAAAAAAGATGTGTTTTATTACTCTAAACTGTGCTTACCTCTTACACGTGTGTATTTTTAAAAGATGATCAAGGTCAATTTACCTAAATCTTAAAAAAGAATTTAGTCACAGACCACATACTATTCTACCTCTCTAAAAGAGCATCTTTTAGAGCAGGGGTTCCTAACCAGGGGACCCATGGGGGTCCGTGGAAAGATTTCAGGGGGTCCGTGAGTTTGAATTGGAAAAAAAAATAATAACTTATTATCTTTATTTTCTCTGACCTCTAACTGAAATCTGGCATTTCCTTCACTTATGAATATATGCAATAAATTATAGTATTTATTTCATATCACATTACAGTTGTTGTATATCTTGAAAAATCGTTTATGCTCATCCATACTTTGAAATTATGGTAGTTGTTAGACCCGCCACTACTTAAAGGTCATGAAACTACCTGCCGCTACATTCTTAGAAGGGGTCCGTGGTTTTCACCTGACTGACAAAGGGTCCGTGGAACAAAAAACTTTAAGAACCCCCATTTTAGAGTGAAGCATGGTGTAGAAATCAGCAAACCTGGGTTCAAACACCTATGCAAGACAAAAGCTGTATGACCATGGACAACACTCTTTGCCAACTGCCTCCTTATTTGTAAAGAAGAGATAACAAGGCCTACTGAAGAGTGTTATTTCTGAAGAGTAACAAATTACGTAGAATGCCTGCCACATGGACATTAAAAGTTAGTCTCATGTGAATATTCCCGCTGGCCTGATTTTGTGATAATCTGGATAGGCTAAACATTCGCTATATTAGAAACCATGCATGTGTCCCCAGACCTAGTTTTTCTCCCTAGGTCTGGTTTTTAGAATGCTGGTGATAAACTAAGCCTGATTTATTTTAAGACCATCCTGTATGGAAAAAGACTGTAACTTTGGGTATCTTTGGTCAACCTTAAGAGATATAGCAGGGGGACAGATGTGACTCGGGTGGTTGGCGCGTCCGTCTCCCATATGGAGGGACCTGGGTTCGATCTCCAGGACCTCCTGGTAAAATGAAAAAAAGAATAATATATAAGGCGTGTGGGCTACCAGGCCCCGTGCGCGGGTGAGCTGCCAGGCCCCATATGCGGGTGCGCCGCCAGGCCCGTGAGTGGGTGAGCCGCCAGGCCCCATGAGCCACACAGCAAGATGATGATGTAACAGGAGAGTGACACACGGGAGAGCCAAGACGAAACACACCAAAAAATCAGGAACTAAGGTGGCACAAGCAGTAGGACGCCTCTCCCACATCGAAGATTCCGAGGATCGAATCCCAGTGAAGACAGGAGGAGGAGGATGAGAAGAGAGGGCAGGAAACGGACACAGAGAGCTGCCCAGTAAATGGACACAGAAACAGCAAAAACGAGGGGATGGTAAAAATGGATAAAAGTAAATAAATAAATCCTTAAAAAAATGAATAGGGGAGGAAGATACAGACTATAGTTAGTAGTAATACTTTGATGATGCTTTCACGATTTGTTAACAAATGTTTCGCAACAATGCAGGGTGTTTGGGGGGTGGGGGTGATGTGTGGCAGCCCTGTATGGTATTACCCATGTTTGTTTTGTAAGTTCACGATGTTTACTGAACAGTTATAGTTTATGTATGTTGATGTATGAATGATAAGCTTCAAGAAATTGTTAAAAAAAAAAAAAAAAAAGCCTAGCCCCACCCAGACCTTTCTCTTCCTGTAATGAGAACGCATTTTCATCTGTGGTCACAGGCTATGTGGCTAACAAGTGATAAAGTAATAGATGCGTAAAACAGAGGGCTGCAATCGAAACACCATCAGAGGGACTTTCGAAGAAAGCCTGTTCCGAATGGAGCCCTTAATGATTTTGCCACCTCAGGTGAGCAAGGACACCTTCAAATCCTAAGCCCGGGTATGGCCTCAGTGAGATGTAATGGGACGTTCTCCAGAACCGTCCTAGCTGCTCAATGCTACCCTCTCCTAACCAAAGGGCTCAAAGTAATTTATCACCAGAGAAGAGCAATTCTTAAATAGCAGCTATCCTGAAACCGGCCCTAAGCAAGTCTATTTCCACAACCCCCTCCCTACTCTTGCTGTACTTATTTCATAGAACCCTCACTGATGACTATTAATAAGTAACTTGCTTCACTAAAAGCTTAGTTCCTGTTTCTTTCCCCACCAGATTGGCTGGTTCTAAGGAGACAAAATAGAAACATTTTAGCACCCCATCTGTGCATGCGTAAAGCAACAAAACCCTGACCTACAGTTACCTATACTTAGTTATAATAGTAAAAATCATGCCCACTCAACATGCTAAGTTGCCAATTTCGACCACGCGATGTCTGAATACACGACTTGCAACTGCGCATGCCCCGCTTAACCCAGCCTCCTGGCCTGTGTCATCTCACCCCGTCCAAACACCTCCATAATCACCTAACTATCCCTAACTTCGGTAAGCTCAGGGGGACAGAGCTGAGCGGCTGCTGCTGTTGCCTTATTTGTCTGCTAAGTAATAAAACTCTTTTCTTGAAATCTTGGTGTCGCAGTAATGACTTCTATGCACTTCAGGCAGCAAGCCCACCCACTTGCACAGTTATAATCCTTTATACTTTCAAAGATTATTTTATTTTTAAAATCTTCTGATTTTACAAATGCACTCAACTAGTATTCAGTAATAAACACACGACTCTTGTTATTAAAAAATGCTTGTTCAAATGCAAGAACATTTTATTTCATGTAATAAAAGCATAGGCAAAATAATAATTACTTTGCCAAGATTGTAGATATAGAAGTGTAATTCACAAACTTGACAAGCATGTGGTCCTGATTAGGCAACACGTGACCACAATGTTTGGAATCATATTTCCAAGGACTCTGGAAAAGGTTATTGTTGTGGTTTGAAGCTAAAGATTCCCCAGAAAAACATGTTCTTAAAGCTAATCCATTCCCATGGGTGTAAACCCATTGTAAGCAGGACCTTTTGATGAGGCTACTTCAGTTATGGGCGACCCACCTCATTCAAGATCGGTCTTAATCCGTTTAGTGGAGTCCTTTACAAAACAGAATGAATTGAGAGAGAGAGAGAGAGAGAGAGAGAGAGAGAGAGAGAGAGAGAGAGAGGAGAGAGAGAGAGAGAGAGAGAAAGAAAGCCACAGAAGCAAGAAGCTGAAAGCAACAAAACCTAGAAGAGAAGAGAGAGACCAGCAGATGCGCCATGTGCTTTGCCACGCAGCAGAGGATCCAAGGATCGCCAGCAGCCGGTCTTCGGAAAGAAAGCATTGCCTTAATTTGGACATTTTCCTGAACCCTAACCATAAGCAGATAAATTCCCATTGCTTAAGCCAACCCATTTAATGGTATTTGCTTTATGCAGCCTAGGAAACTAAAACTGCTATCAAAGACTAGCACCATGACGTGTCATGGATGAAACCTGTTATAAATCTGAGTGCAGTGGTTTGAATAGAAGACGTAAAGAGAAAGAAAACCTAGAATCAGGCTATATACTCTAATAAAGTAAAATTACTGCAAATTACCCATTATCACCAAGCACAAAGTCTAGCCCTTAAACTCTTCAGTTTGGATTCAGGTATGAATAAACAGGTAACACTAAATGCTTACTATGTGCAAAGACACTATACATATTTCACTTAATTCAAACTACAGAATATTCCAAAAATAGGACAACATACTAATTTTATGGACAAGAAAACTAAGGACAAAGTTTTGGTTATATATGTCAAATATTAGAATGGTGCTGCCAAAATCACATCCTAAAATATAAATTTTCCAGAAATTACTGGTTCTGCTTTACATGTATTAAAGCATTCATTCTAAAGGATAAAAGGGTTTTGAATTTTGTTTAATTTGTAGGAAAAGTGTTTCCAATAAAAGACCTTATTTAACAGCAATGCAAGTTATTGAGAAAATTAAAAACACTATGCCAATGGTGTACCCTTAAGGAAAAAAAAAAGTCCTGAAAATAGGATATAGGAAAATAAAGTTGAAATGATGGTTTAGCTATAGGTAAAGGAGAAAGCGCCTATATATACCTGTAACAACAAAAACATGACTTCAGTTTACTGTTTAACTCTAAGACAAAAAGCCTGGGTGGGCTGTTGTTCAAGTTTGTTTTTTCTGTACACATTTGCATTTCAAAGAAACTGGTAGTTGGCAAGCCTCTGCTAAATACATCAGGCACTTTATTAGGTGGCAAGCACTCATTTTTCAAATCTGACAAGCCGAGGTTTGCTCTTTGCTCAAATATTTCCAAGTTATGAGACCCTGGGAAGTTATTTACATCTGTGACTTAGGTATCTCTTTAAAAAAACAGGTATTAAAAACAAAATCAACCTCACAGGAGTGTCATGAGGATTAAATTGTATTATGCCAGTAATACAATTATCCCTGTTCCTGTCACATGGTGCAAGTCCATTTACTATTATCTAATATCACCATCAATAATAATAAGTAACTGCAGATTAGCTATTAAGAAACAATGCTTCATGGGGGTCCATCTAGCAACTGTTAAAAAGCCAGTACTGGAAACGCAAAGGCAAAATCTGTGCTCTGCAAAAAGTGTTCCAATATTGTTAATTTTCCCCTCTGTTTCTCCTGTTTCTTTTCTTCAACTGGTTACGTTCAGAACAGAAAACTTACTTCAAAGATGCAGGATATGTAAAGGCTGGGAAAAAAACCTTTAGAAATCACTTGGCCAAGAGGGATGAAACTGCTTTCAATGCAAACAACAAAATCAATTGGTAGTCCCTGTCTGAAATCATGGGTCAAAAAGGAGCCTGGGAAAGGGGTAGTCTAGGAAAGTAAATGTCAACTGAAAGAAAGCTAGGGAATAATCTAGGTGTTATATAACATAGTGAACCTGGAGGTGAATGAGGATTACGGTTACTAGTGCAAATACAAGAATGTTCTTCTGAGCTAGAACAAATGTACATCACTATTACAAGGTGGTAAGAATATGGAGATGCACGGGGAAATACAATCAACATAGCTTATTTGACTATAGTTAACAGCAATATTGTAATATTCTTGCATCAGTGTCAAAGAAAGTACTATATCAATCCTAAGGGGCAATAGGGGGTTATGGGGTTTTCCTTTTGGACTAAGGAAAATGTTAAAAAATTTACTGAAGTGATAATTGCACAACTCTGTGATGAAACTGAGAGCCACTGAGTGTACACTTTGGATCAACTGTACCAGGAAGGGACTATATAACAGTGAACCACGTGGTAGGTGATGGACTGTGGTTAACAGTACAAATATGAGAGTGTTCTCTCAAGAACTATAACAAATGTACAATACTGATACATGTTAATAATAGGGGTTGTATGGAAAAAATATACCAAGGATAATCTATGGGGAAAAAAAGGGCCTGGAATGCTATGATGAGAAGGATTAGGAGGTTAATTCTGAGATGGGCAGGAAAACAAAGCAGTGGCAGCTGCCTATGGAGAGGAAGAGGCACACCAGCCAGAGCAGGCAAGTGTGCATGTCTGTCACGGCTCTCCCGGACAGCAGGCTCGTTAAGAGGCAGGCAAGACACAGGGCTCCAAGCCCCAAGGCTAGCTCTCCTGATGTCAGTGCACGAGCATTCTCGCCGTGTCCTTGACTACAGTTCACCTGCCTATCTGAGGCAGCTAACACCTCCCATACAACAAGAAGCTGCCTCACTAGCAGCTCTATTCCCTGATATACTGCATGTTTTACAAATAACTTAAAACGTTTGTTCTGTATCTTGAATAGCCATTAGAACAAGGCAGAGTAATTCTAAGTGTTCCTACTGGATGAAAACAGTCTGTTGAAAAATTAAGTAGAGGGGAAGAAAAATGCCTAAGCAAAGCTCACGCCAGAATAAAGCACTCATCTGCGTTTGTTTCTGATGTGCAACCGACATCTAAGAAGTCCTACTAACAACATCACTTCTGGTCCCTGATAAATTTAACTCTTGCAATTTTGTCCCTGAGACTCTTTCTATAATCGAAATATTTAATTACATGATACCAAGTCGATTTTTCTTTGAAGTATCTTAACATTTTCATTGAGTCAGAACTAACTTCTAGCAAAACCATCTCCTATGCTTCCTGTCCACCCCTTTCTTGCTATTATAATCCTTTTGCAGGTTAACATGCTTGAGTTTAAATCATCGGTGATAATGGACCTCTCTCTACTTTTTATTTTCCTCCAACACCTGCCACAATTAAGTGTATACTTTGTTGAAACACTAAAAATAATTTTATATCAATAAAATAATTTTAAATTTCTATCACTTTTAAGAATCCCAAGTGTGTGGTATATTTGTATATTAAATATATACATATTTGAATATGTCTAAAGTGGTGGTATGTGAGGATTTTAAAAACCATACACACCCAAAGGGATTTATATGCATATGCATATTTATATATGTGTATTACCCCAAGAGATTCTCTATGAGTAAGTCTGTGGCAATGATCCTCTAGCCCCAAATATTTGCAGAGCTTCACAGGTGATTCTGTTACACACTTTCTGGTTAAAAACCACAGATATAAAGTTTTACTGGATTAAGGTTTCTTATTTTAAACCTCCCATTAAAAAAATGTAATAATCTGGTTTTTTTCATCAGGAGTGGAAAACAAAATTTTAGTGTCTACAACTTAAGTTATAGTTTTAAAAAATCACAGCATGAACAATTATGGAAATATTTATAATTCTTTGTCACACTGCAGTAGTCTAACACTGAGTATTTATGATTACTTACAATGATTTACTGTTATTTTACCTATCTTAAAAAAAGGAAAATAAAAATACATAATATAGAAAGGGGGAGCAAGTAAAATAATATTTATTTTTAAAGAGAAAAATATTAGTATCTTGTTGCTTTGAAAAAGTTAAAAGCCATTAAAACATTTCATTAATATAGCACCCAATCAAGTAATAATGAAGGCACATAAGGTATAACAAAATTATTTTTAATTGAATATTAAATTGTCTTGTTCATTAAAACTGTGCCCATCTAAAATATATACTGTGAGAAAACCATCAGAATGTTCTCAAAACCACTTAATGAGTATGGGAATATATATATAAAAGTTTACATGGAAAGGAAGTTTATACTGAATACAATCTCACTGATTAACAGTAAAAATTCAAACATTCTTGTTGAACTGAAGTCAATTTCAATAATAAATACCGTATTTCTTTGATTCTACAACACTTTTTACATTTTTACACATCTCTGAATTAGAGATCTGTCTTACAATCCTTGGCATGTCGTATTGGAAGCATTTTCTATTTCTAAACAGCGCTTCTTACAATCGAGTGCATGTTTGAAGCAATGAAATATGGTATTTATTTTTTCAAAATGGTTTTTCAAATTAAAAGAGGTAACTTTTTAAGTGTAACAAAACTGTCCCTACCCCCTAAAACAACCCTAATTGTGTGGTTCCATGAGCTATAATCTTCCGTTGGAGTGAAAAATGGCAAATAAATTTAATGAAGCAATTAGATCCCCAGCACAAAAGAAATTCCCTAGTAAGAGTGTAATAGGTGAAATAATGAACAGATTTTACCTATTAAATATTATGACATCATTTCAAGTTTTGAATAAAAAAATTTTATACTACTTCCACTTTCCATTACATATCTTTCAAAGTATTTGTCCACATTATATATTGAAATAAAATTAGAATAAAGGAGCATTCTATGTAGCTATATTATGATGCAGCTAAAGACTACTTTGCTGTAAAATAAGCTTCTATTTACAATACAAAAGATCAAAGCACAGTGTAGGCATCTATGCTAAGAACAGATGTCTTTGTTAAATGAAATGTTCAGGCAAAGAAAAAACATTTCAAAATTAATTATTCAGGCTATTAATACACACTGTAGAAAGTCATATCACCCTCTCTAACGAATCTCACAAATTAAAATACTATGTAATATGGTGTCAAATGTAACTACTGCCTGCTGTACTTTGAATCATTTTATTTAAAGGTTATTCCTTGTGGACAGAACTGTGATCAAAAGTATCAATGATGTGATGTATCCTATATCAAACTCACCAAGGTCAGACAATTAACTTTTCTCTGTTCCATCATTAAAAAATAAAATGGTGAATGCAAATATCAGTTTGGGAAATTCAGGACGAGGATGAATAATTTCCTTTCACTTATATATTATACAAAAAAAAAACCCACACAGATTATGGATAAGCACACAATAATTTTTTTTGCTCTTTTAGAAGGGTGTCTTTACATGTTTCCAAGATGGGTTTCTAAGTACAGTCCTGAAAACTGGATTAGGTAATTTTTACCACTAGGAATTCAAACGTGTGCAACATCTGAACATACTTTGTTTTCAAGTTTGCACAGGAAAGCCCAATAGGGATAAAAAGCTGGGGATTTAAATAAAATTAAAAAAAAAAAAAAAAAAAAAAAAAAAAAAATCACTAAAAAGTCTCATTTTTTATTGCTACTTAATTCAAATGAACGTTCACAATTTTAAATAATGATAAATGCAATGAAAGTAAATTTGAGAAAAATTCCAGCCAATATAGTTTCCTTAAGAACAAGGCTAATTTTTCCTGGACATTAAAACTTTGAAGCAATGTGATAGTTTTTTTATTACCAAAGGGAAAGATCTGAAACCAACTCAAATTACTGACTGAACTGAGTTACTTTAGAGATGAACCCTGAATTTCTACTCTTACTCACGTTTCCAAACAACTCTATCTTTAGTTAGTACATGTAGGCAGAAAACCCTCTACTTTTGCCCAGGAACATTAAAGCTTTTACAGGTCTCCAGGTCATCAGAAGGAAGCAAAACAAATCCCATTTTAAAGAGCTGGTGTGTTCTACCATTTTTTTGGAGGCTTGACAAATACAGCTTAGGAATTTTAAATAGAGCAAATGATGAACTGTTGGAAATGCACAGGAAGCAAAATGACTTTATAGAACCAAACGAAAGCCTTCTATTAGAAACTAAAAAACACCAATGGTTTTATATATATGTAGAAACAAAACAGCAAGTAAATGAAAATTAAAAGCAAAAGCAAAAAGATAAGAAACCAACCCCAACTCTTTCTGCTACTCAGTTTACCTAGGAGGCTAATCTGAGCAGTGCTACCCAGAGCCTACAAAACACAGGCTTGGACACTTTGTTCCTAGTATACAAATCAATGTTTTTAAATCCACCACCACCACCACCACCACCACCACCACCACCGTATATTTTGTGCAATTAATTCTCCACTTCAGAAATTCATGTCAGGAAACTGACAAGTATTTAAGTGCTAACACTATCTATACATATTAGTTAATACACTGTAAAATAAAACAATGCAAACAATTAATTGAAATTTGGCTTCATGTTTAACTATATTAATAAAAACTGCCAAATCTCCAATATGTATTTTTTACAATATTTCTTATTTTAGCTCTGTAAAAGCTAAGAGTTGAAACGATAAGCCTTGTTAATTAGCCAAATTTCTCTTAAATTCTACCAGGTTTTCAAGAATATTTTATTATCTAAACTTTTTTAACTTTCTATTTTCTCTATATGTGCATAAAGACAGACATATAGAGAAACAGAAAACTCTACATATGACTTATACAGAAAATACACATGCGTATTACATACATACCAATGAGACTACATAATTTTTGTATCAAAGTACATGCTTTTTTTGACCACATGGTTCTTCACTGTTGTTGTAAGAGTAATATAAAACTTTTGCAACAACTAAACAGATGCTAATGATCCAGGGTTTTAAGAATTTGTAGGTTAAAAAAATACAATTCCTAGAACACTGTTATCAAACAAGTAAGTTTTATTGGCATCTAAAAACAAAATTCACCCAACATTGAAATGTTTTTTAATATTTATGTTGTTTTCTTTTTTTCTTTTTTACTCACTGCAGTATGAGGAACAAATCACAAACACTTACTTTGGAGAAACAGAGACCATAGTGTAGATTTTACAAAATCACTTTTTAAAATCTCTGTATTGTGCTCCTCAAATGTCTAAGAGCCAGTCTTTGCATAAAATATCACAGCTTTGTCTATTACCTTAAAATTCTGCAGCAGCCTAAAGATATGGATAAGATATACCACCACTTGCTGTTTTGAAATATATCTATTACCATATCCAACCTAATGGTAGTATCTAAAAAACTCTTTCTTCCATAGGAAGTCTCTGACAAGCTGTTATTCGTTTCCTTGAAGTTAAAAGAATCTGGGGGCAACATTTATATTTATCAGAAAAATAAAAAAATGCTTACCTACCATGTTCGTATTAAGAACAATGTCTATACAAGTCAGTTGTACAATTATTTTAAGAGAAAGGTGAACATGAACATCAGATTAACTTAATTCTGGCAGACAAAAGTGAACAACTATGGTCCGGTCAGCCATTAATCTATTACAGAGAGATGACAACTTTACAAAAGGTATCTTTTACCTACTGAGTGATGATTATGTCCCCTCAGTTTCTGTGCTTTCTACCACTGGTTCACTTTCTATATCAGCAACTGTGTCACTCTTCTCCTTGTTTATCTCACTTGAAGGTGTCAGTTTATCATAAAGTTCAGGATCATTCTGTACTTGTAAAGGTGGTGGTTGAGCATGTCTCTCTGTATTTTCACCATTAACTTGAGGCACATTATCAACTTTTCGTTGCGAAGTGGCCCCTTCAAAATAATCAAAAACCCGGGCGTGAGGAGGGGGGATCCAGGTGTTCTGAATCCTATCTCGTCCAAGACGACTTCCATTAATTTCTCTGCAGAAATCAAAATCTCTGTCATCCCTATCCCTCTGCCTCTCCCAGGGTCTTCTGCGGTCATCAAAATCTCTGTGGACTTCTTGTCCAAAGCCTCTGTTCCAAGGACCACTTCTAGGATCAAACCTATAGTTTCCAGACCGAAATCGACCTCTTTCTTCGTGTAAGCCTTTTGGACCACCAAAGACAGGTAGCACTCGATGCTCTCTCTCATCAAAATCTCCTCTGTGTCCCCAGGGCTTCTCAGCATTAAAGCCAAAGTGGTCTCTTCGACCAAGATGATCTGTACCTGGCCTCACAAGATTCTCTCTCATATCTACAGGAGGTCTTCCAAAGTGAGCCCTACCATCTAATGGAGGCCTTCCGGGACCTTCTCTCGGATCCATAGGACGCCCAACCACATCCCTAACATCCAGTGGGGGAGGTCTACCAATGCTTTCTCTGGTTTCCACGGGAGGAAACCGGTAATCTCTATCTCCTTCCTGCTGAATGTTCTCATTCCCGAGTGGTAGTCTTTTTTCCGGATTAGTAACATTGTCTACACTTTGTCTTCCAGGAGCCAAAAAAGGTCTTTCCGGCTGACCAAAAATATCTCCTGGAGGAAAAGGACCACGGGGTGGTGGATGAAGAGCTGAATCAAGTACTGATGGGGGAGGGATTCCCCGCTGGGGTGGAATTCCAGGCTGTATTAGTGGGAACCTTGGTCCAGGTGTCTGTGGTATAAGTCCTGGACGGATGTCTAACATTGGCATTGCAGGCATCCTCTGACTAGAAATATTTAAAGGGGGTAAGTTTTGAGGCCCAGCTGGTGGCTGTGTTCCCAAAAGTCCAGAAGTATTTGGAACATTTGGTGGCTGTACACCTATGAGTCCGGAATTGTTAGGCAGATTTGGGGGTAGTACTCCCAAAAGTCCAGTACTACTCGACACACCTGGTGGCTGTACTGCCACCATTCCAGAGTTACTCAGAATATTTGGTGGCTGTACTCCAATAATCCCAGAACTACTGGAAACATTAGCTGGCCGAACTCCAAGAATTTCAGAATTACTTGATATATTTGGTCTTTGGACTCCCAGAATTCCAGAGTTGCTTGTCACATTTGGTGGATGTCCTCCTAAAATCGCAGTACTTGAAATATCATTTGGGATCACTAAAATGGAAAGAGAGGGAATAAACTTGTAAATATTCACAAAACAACTATCATTCTCGGATGAAAAGAAACTGCATTAAATATTATTGTTATAATTTCCAATAGCTTAGAGTTAACCAGCTCCTTTTATGCCCTAAGAATCAAGGTGTACTAGATAATAAAAATTAAAGCTAAAATCAGTACAATGTAGAGAAAAATTTAAATATTTAAACGCACATGAGGCAATTACCTAAATTCTTATGTGAAATCATGAAGTTAACAACAATGTCCGGTTAGTACTAACTCTCTGCCTTGAACAAAAGCCCTTCCATAGCACATACAATTGTTAATATACTAACCACGGTGCCGCCTTACAAAAACCGCTTAGTACTATCAGCCAGTTGTACAAAATCTGGTAGAATTTCGTGGTGGAAGATAATCACACTTAATATCTACTCATTTTTATACTCCTGTAAGTATATAGATTTTGTGCAACTCATTTTGACAGTAACACAACAAAGGCCAAAACAAAAGCAGAAACAGGGGCCTTAACAGAAAGGTGGCAAAAACTATACATTAGGGGAGCGGGTAGAGCTCAGTGGTTGAGTGCCTGCTTCACATGTCGAGGTCGCAGGTTCAACCCCCAGTACCTCCTAAAAAAACACAAAAAACAACAGCAAAAACTATACAACACTGCTGAACAGAATGCAAAAAAAAACCTTTTTAATAGAAATTTTAGGAGATAGTGATCTCTTTTTTTAATCGCAATGCTTCAACACCCACCCACTGAATTGATTACAAATGCATGGCACTCTGGAATTAAGAACCAACACAGAG
>JAQZBX010045690.1:9425-21069 GCA_029593785.1 Cabassous unicinctus | reverse complement strand
TAGAGTCTAAGTCCTTGGCATTGTCACAAGAAAGAATTCAAGGATGAGCCACAATTTAATTAGACAAATAGAGATTTTATTGGGGGTGGGGGTAAAGCAAGAGAACAGAAATAGGACTTTAGAGTATAAGGTGGGCATTCTCAAGGGAGAGAAATGCAAAGTTCTGCCCTGGGGGCCCCTGTTTTATTGGGGGGTACAGACTCCAAGGTCTGTAATGATAGGCATGTTTGAGACACACCAGAGAAGCTCTATTAGGTGATTTGATTCTCTTAGAGGTTTAGAGGTTTCTATGCAGTAGTGATTGACTCCCAGCTGCTGCTCCCATGAAGGGCTTATGAAAACAGGTGGGCAGCATGGAATATCCTGTTTTTTCCTACTTTCTGCTGGGTGGGTGCCTCAATTTGCAATCCTATGACTTCTTTGTGCAGTCAGTAGTCACATGCTGTTGGTGTTGTTTCCTTTTTGTGTCTTGTAAAAGTTGTAAGCCGCTTTCTCATAACTTATTTGTGCACATCCACAGGTATCAACTGCCTACTGATAACTTGCCTACATGAGTCCAGCAGGATGTTGTTCCAGTTTTTTCTACTGGGGGATGTTTGTGTGAAAATTTATTAAGCTTTCTGACTCTCCTCCTAAGATCTCTATTTTATCCTGCTTCAGTCATACAACATTTGTCATATTCAGTCTGGCTTATTTCACTCAACATGATGTCTTCAAAGTTAACCAATGTTGTAGATTGCATCAGTACTTCATTCTTTTTATGGTTGGAAAATGTTCCATTGTATGTGAAAATCACATTTATCCAAGCAACTGTTCACAATCAGAGTTCTGGATACTTAAGAAACTTCACATTGGAAAATTTCATGGAGATGTATACTTATGATTTATGTATTTTAAATTCCATAAAACTTTACTTAATCTCAAAGTATAAATTAAGTAGCAGATTGAAATAAGCTGAAAAATGACCATCAACTGAATTATAAGTTTTCACTTGCAACATTTCTGTCCTCGCGAACATTTGTTCTGGCACTGTCATAACCCTGTATTGTTTCCTTCTGCTTTGTATATGATTTTCATTTACTTGCACTAAGTCATACTTGCTTATTGCCTCAGGATCTTCTCTTCATCACCTCTCTCAAAAAACAATAAATGGGGTCCTGGAATATCTTAGATAATGGTTCCTGGAAATAAAACTCTATAATTAGAGATAGCAAAAATATTCCCCAAGCAGGGTCTCCAGAGAGCTCACAGCATCATATCTCATGGTCCCAGATGGACTGCAGGGTTCCACCCTGCACAATACTTAATGCACATGCAGGCAGTGGCAGCTAGCTGCATCCACCTCTCCAGCACTATCGTCACCAGACACCCCACTGACCTTGGTGACTCAGGAGGTTCTGTTCTCCACTGACAATCTGGATATGCTTGGATGCAGAGTGAGCCTTGGTCCACCAGGTTAGGCCTCTTCAATGAAAATAATACATTATCTGTACTTGATTGTCACTTATTATTATTATCCCATGACCTCTATTTCTTTTAGGAATGTTGCAGTGCTAGAAATTATAGACCTTGATAAAATGGGTGGAGTATTTCTACATCAAATCAATTACATGTTTAATTTTACCACTAGCCTTTCTGTATATAGTCAGTTATGTAGACTAATAAAATTTCTACTTTATACTTAACAATCTTATTTCTCCAGAGGAATAAGAATCACTGCTAATCCCAAGTTTTACAGATGTTCATATATCTATAAGGTCATTTTCAGAATATTGCCAGCATGGAATGTCTCATTCACCTGGGATCCATTTTATTTTCCCCAGTATCAAGAATCAGATATATGACAACAGTATAACATTACCATTTTCCTCTTTACAAAATACACAGTTGATATTTTTTTACATTCTGGATTTAAAGGAATTTGGGGTTAATACATATTTTATTTGGTAATTATGCCCCAGATATAGAGGGTCTAATATTCTTAATGTGCAGCTCTGACTGATATTGAGTAGAGTCAGTTGGTGGCAGTGACAGCAAGATGTGTGCCTATCCTCAGAAAAAAATGAAATGGCCCAGGAAAAGAGAAGACTGCTTCTTTCATGACTGAACTTGTGTCATATGTTAGCCGTTTTGGAAGAATTACCCATTAAATGCCAAGAGAATTCTCTAAGGTTCAGAACTTAATAATAACCATGTTAGCTATTAGAGAGCTGAGGGTTAGAGTGGAAAAATAAATAGTCATGGTCCATGCAGCAAGAGAATGCAGGAATTGCCACCCTATTAAGGTTGTGGTCAAGGTATGATTTGTGGGTGATATTTGAGAAGAATGAATGAGACAGGAAAACTAGAGTATTCTGCTTTTGGAATCCTACCCTGAATTGAAACAGGGAGCCAGAACAAAGCCTGAATAATCCAAAGAGTAGGAAACAGGTTATCAAAGTTTCAGGTTATTTTCCCGGGAAGAATTCAGTAAATTCAGTGGTTGCTCAATACCAAGAACCACTGTGAGCAGTGCCCCCTTGTGAGTTCCTGGCCACCCATTTTGCCTTCCTAAATCAATAAAAATACCCTAAAGGGAGGTGCACAAACATACTTGAGGCTAAAAACCTGTGACCTCTCTGCTTTAGGTTCTCCCCTACACTTTAAAAGTCCAAGGTATTTTTGATATATGGTTTTGGTTTCTTTATATAATTATGGAAGCAAAGTAATTGCTTTGTGAAATTATGTACACTCCCAAAAACAAATACAAAGGAAAAAAAACTATTAAACTTTTGGAATGTATGTGTCCATGTACACTTTAATCCTACAGCATGTTATATTATGAGATTTCTATTTCTCATTAGACTCCTATATAAAAGTTAATGTGGAAACTGGAGTGAGTCAGTAAGAGCTGACTCAATTTCCCTTCAATTTTTAAACCTAAGATCTGGAGTCTCTTTTTGGATAAAGGCTTCCTTGATCCAAGATTAGTGTTTGGGAACCTTGCCCTGTGCTGGTGGTGTCTTTTACTACTTCTCTCTGCAAACTACCCAACTTAACTAATATTCTCAGCCTAAATGATGGTTTACCAAACCACACATTGACGTCCAAAACACACAGTCATTTCTTTATTCTTTAGCAATTCTAATCTTAACACAATGCTAGATATATGAGTAGACACTCAATTATGAGCTTGCTGATATACTATTACAATTCTTAATGCAACCCAGACAATTTAGAATGAGAACTAAATTCTGACTAAAGGCAAAAGAATGCCAAAATTGTGTTGATTGAGAGCTTCACTTTCAGTACCCTCCCATGTTTGGCCTTCATTGCTCTTGAGCACACACAGCCCTCAGTCGGCATTGCCCTTCTGGAGATCTCTCGCTCTGATGTTAACCTTATGTATAGTATGTCTGCAGTCATGTATTCCTGCAGCAACTACAATTCCACTTCCCTGAGCACCACCAAATGAACATCAAATTATGTATAAAAAAAAAGACTACAATAAGTGAAGACTTGTAAATATCTTTAGAACTCACAGAAGCCAGTCAAAATTGCTGTTGTAAAGAATGAGAGAGTTCAAAATTTAGGGGATATGCTGGTTTAAAGAAACATAGAGCCTAAGAAGCTTAATAACAGTAAACCTAATATCTTTTTGTAAGTGACAGTGGGTCTTTTAAATAAAAGTGGTTTTTTTTTCACTGTTTTTTTTTCTTTATCTAAGGCTCGTCTTCTAATTCAGCCTCCCTGGAGTAAAATTTCATACTCATATGTAATACAAATAAAATAATCAAAATCTTCCTTCTTCGAAAATATGCTCTGGAGACTCATAAAATAAGGGAAAGGCATACCTTCAACCAATGGAGGTCAAGGTAACTGAAGTGTTGCAAAATATGGAATTGAAATGATCAGCCCTCAGGAAATGAATCTAATGCCCCAGATCTTCTGGGCTAAGGAAAGAGGGAAGAAAAGGGTTTCACTGTCCAAGTCTTGGGGTTCCAGCTCAGTTTCTTGGCTAGTTATTTTTCTCCATTCCTTTGTGGGATGGCTGCAATTTCAGAGTCTGCAAAATCATACTCCCAACTATCTGACAGACACTTCAGGTATTCATGCCTGGCTGTACATTAAAATCCTCTGTTTAATAAATAAATAAATGTAGTGTTCCTTTCTTCATTTTAATTTTAATTTTCAAATTTATGATTGGGAGTGATTTTGAACATTTTCTCACCCAATATGTCCATTAGCCATTTGAAATTATTCTGTCTAATTGCCTCTCTTCCTGTTTATTCTATTGAATAAATGTTTTATAACTTGTAAATCTTACCACATATTAATAATTTTTTGAGTGAATTCTTTAGTGAAGAAAACAGTGTTCCCATTAGTACCTGATACATAATCATTTTTGATGCTATTATTCCAAAGCTTTAAATATTGTTTAGTAAAATTTTACTCTAGAGCAAAATATAGTCCTTTATATATGGATTACATTTCCCCATTTTGAAATGAAATAAATATTTCCCCATAGGTTTTAATGTTCTTGATATTTTTTTAATTTAACCTGCTTATATACTTTTTTGCCTTGAAATTAACCTCAAATTTTTTAAAAAAGTTTATTAGATAACATAAATGTTTCACAAAAAATATAGAGATTTCCATATGCCCCACTCCTCACAACCTCCTATACCCTCCCACATTAATATCCTTCATTAAGGTGGCACATTCATTTTAATTGATAAATGTATCCTGGGGCTTTGCTATTAAGAATGGACCATAGTTCACATTGTAGTCTACACTCTCCCATACTGTTCTGCATGTTATGTGATGATATAAAATGGTCTATAATGTGGTTGCAATGTCACTCAGGATGATTCCCAAGTCCTGAAAAATCCCCTGTATTAAAACTCTTTTTCCCTCTTCCTGCCCCCAGAACCTCCAGTGGCCACAAGCTCCACATCAATGTTGTAATTTCTTCCATTGTTAGAACCACAATATGTCTATAGTAGAATACCAGTAAGTCCACTCTAGTCCATAGGTCTTCCCTCAATCCCGAAGGTTCAGGGATTGTGACATCCACTCTGCCTCCAATAGAGAGGGAGTTTATATCCCATGGGGAAGATGTATGGGACTATCCTGTCTGCACCTGCAGACTCTCTTGGCTCCCTTTGATGGCTGTTGCTCATCATCATCTTGCCACCAGTTGTCCTGGGTGAGTCCAATGAGCTGTAGAGTAGGTGTAACAACTCCATTGAAACTGCAGGCCCAACTGGCACATGGACAGCCCAAAGACTCAAATCTCTGGATGTATATCAATGAACTCCAGCACCAAGTATAGGTTTAAATACAAGGGACAGATGAGTCATGTGTAAGGAAGATATAATTGAGTCCAACACTGTCACTCTCAGGAGCACAGACTTCAAAGTAGCACCCACTGGCAAGGCACCAAACTCTGTAGCTATCTGCCCTGACCATATGACCTGGGTGTCTCCAGAGCCCTCCAGAGTCCCACTTTTTGGGATAGTATCCACTTTGGCAGTCTACGAGATCCTGCTGAGATATAAACTCTTAGCCATATAAACTCATTTGTCTTTACCTTTCCCCCCTTGTATTTGAGATCTTTTTCCATTTGCATTGCTAGTTGATGCTTGGTAGTAAACCCTTGGTGCCAGGGAAGCTCATCCCTGGGAGTCATGTCCCATGCTGGGGGAAGTTAATGCATTCGTATGCTGAGTTTGGCTTAGAGAGAGGCCACATTTAAGCCACAAGGAGACTCTCAGAAGGCAACTGTTAAGCACGCTATAACAATAGGCTAAGTTTCAATTTTAAGAACAAGGGCTCATAAGCCTAGTCATAAATATCAAGGGCCCATTAATGGATCATTCTCCTTCACCAGTCACTGCCCCTGCACTTGGGTTACTGTTGCTGCTCACTTAGAGAATATGAAAGAGTTTCCAGGATGAGAATTCAGTATTCTCTCAGTTATTGTGTGAGTCTCCACCCACTGTGAAAATGCCCCATGACCATATGAACATTCTTATATACCTTATATGTATGTTCAAGTGAACTTCTTCCAATGCATCCCCCATCACTGCCATCCCACACCAGCGATCTTCCCCCTCCCCAGTTGTAACCCTTCTGTGATCCAAACCTTCTTCAAAAATGAAGCCATTACAATAGCCAAATACAATTAATAGGAAAATGAAACAATAATAATAAGATTAAATATAAGAAATAAATTAAAAATTTTAAAATAATTAAAAATAAAATTAAATTAAAAGATTGGGATATTAAAAAATAATGAAAGGTATTTAAATTTTTTTTTGACATTTTGCCTTTCATCACTGCAATATCTGGTATCCTTTCTGTACCATGGCACCTTCACCCACTCATTCCCTAGTGCCTCACTATTTTTAATTTTGTTTGCAAAGAAGTTTTAGGTCACAACAGAGTCACACACAAAGTACAGGAGACTCTCATAAACCCAACATACTCCACCTTTCCTCCCCCCATATTAATACCGTTTTATATGTGGGTAGTACCTTTGTTATAACTGGTATACATATAGTGAAACATAACTACGAAACATGCTCAATGGTTTACATTATTGTTTACATTTTAGGCCATACACTTTTATAAATTTTGATGATATTTACCATGTCCTGTGTCCATCATTGTAAAATCATGTAGAACACTTCCACTGCCCACTAAATACCCCCTGTTCAATCTATTTTATTTCTCCCTTCCCCTCTCCTCAGGGCCCATGGTGAACCCCTATCTTCACTCCTTGTATGACAAGATTCATAATTACATGCAACAACATTGAGGTCTTGACACACTGGTTTGTCCTTCCCTATTAGGAAATGCCAATGCTCTTGAGAGACTCCCACCTGTCTATTTGTGATCATACCCAACCTCCCAAGGATGGTGTCCAACTCCTTCCCACTCATTATATGTGTCTCCACACACTGATACAACACATTATGACAGAATGATCACTCACATCCTCCCTAGAAGCCTGCTGCAAGCACACCTTGTCCCGGATGCCCACCCATCCAACACCGTAAACCAGTAACTCTTCTTTGTCATATTACCATAAGAGCATTCCCCACTTTGTACTTTCAACCACATACCCGCCAATCCCCAGTATTCACCTGGCTCCTCTCCCAACCCTCCCCTCAATTCCCTGGACATTCCAACTCATCCTTTCCAATCTACCCACCTATAAACCTTGCACAACCCAATCTAATAATATCGCTACCCTCCTGTCATATTCCTTCAATATGCAACTCCATGCTTTCTCTTTACCATAGATTATGTCCATATGGGTGTTTCCTCACAACATTCTTCTCCCTTTCTATTTCCTGTAAATCTCGTGCTTATACACTTTTATACAGCAAGTAATGTAAGGATATAACTTGATCTTTTACAAATTAAAATTGTAAAAATAAAATTTTATTAATAGTTTATCTATTAGTTTTAGATATTTTTAATGCAAATAAAATTTCTTTATATAGCAAGAATTGTTTGAGACTTTGTTCATTTATTTCTTTATGCATTTGTTGGCCCCAGTTGTTTCAATTTTGATGTGAACTAGGTTTCACATATACATACTTCCAGGCAAGCTTAAGAATTTTATTTTTTCTACTATGTAATTTTTGAGATAATTATTTTGATTGTGTTAAAATCATAAAGTAGTAAGAAAAGAAGTTATACTTTGAAAATAATTATCTCCTTATAGGGTCAGTTAATTTGAACCTCCTTTTAGCCACATCTTCTTTAAGACAATCCTTTAAACCCTTCAGTGAAGGTTTGTCATTTCATGTTCTTTTCTTATTAGTCAATTTCAAGGAGATGTTAATGTTCTCTCTTCATATATATATATTTATATATATATATATATATACACATACACATTTGGGGGGAGATCAGTTTATTTTTGTGTGTGTGTTTTTCACAAATATTATCGTGGAAGGGCTATTTGAAAAATTTCAGCATAAACTCCAAACTGTGCAGATGTCTTCAATAAAAAAGCCATTTATTCTTGGCCCTTTTAATACAGTTGAAGTGTCACATTGCATCACAAATGAGAGAGGTGCAGTTAACAGAATTAGGGGCATAATATTAAAGAAATAAGAAGTTTTCTTTCCACTGCTGTTTAGCTAATAACATAATACAAACGTACTTATATGACTATCACAACCATCAATAATTCAATTTGTGGGACAAAAATCCACAGGTCTACCAACTTAAAAAGCTGAAAATAATAAAACAATATAAAAGTCAGTGTTTCTTATCCTTTAGTTAACAATCTCAGATTCATATTTCTTTCATCACAATTTTACAAGGTATATAGGGGCATTGGGAGTGTAAGAAAGATAGGGGAAAATTGGCAGTGCAGCTGAGTAGCAGAGCTGGGACAGTGGGTCAAATTAGTCTTTATCCAGATTAGGACAGTGTTTGGTAATGTATTGTAAAGGATATTAAATATTTATAATTCATCAGCCCCAAACACCATTTAATGAGTAATATTGGTGGGCTTAAGGAATAAGCAGTGATGGGTAAAGTGAAACAAAGTGAAAGAAGGAAAATGAAAAATGGGAAAACATTTTAATGTTGGAGAATATGAAAGGCCATCCAAAAAACTACTTTAGTTTCCACTCAGAAAGTGCTCTTCCCATAAGCTTCCTGTCCCTGGATTACTAAACACAAAGTTTAGAGAACAATTTGTGTAGGCATTACATTTCACTAATTTGATGTAGAAAGAATCCATATCTGATTTAATAAAAAGTATAAAGGAATATTTGGTGGTATAGCTTTGTTATTACATTGAGTAAAAAGAGCAATAATGCCAACTAGTGGAGTAATAACAAGCTGAGTTCCTGCCAGGCCTGTCTTGAAGAATAGTTATTATCTATTTTTATGTCAGCAGCATGAGTATTGAAGAACTTGTAAACAGACCACAAACATGCTCCTTCCAATTCATCAAAAACAATCCAACAATACTAAATATCTCAATTAGTCAGATGTAACTTTCAAAGATGAAATTTCTCAAGTACTATCAAATTAGGAGTTACTGGGACATGAAACAAATAGGGCTTTTATTTCAGATGTTAGCCTGTTTTCATAAAGTATTTATCTCCAACTTCAGTTTACTCCAACATTAATTTATAATAAATAAGATAATGATTAAAATTAGCCATTTCCCACAATTCTCTACTCATAGAAATGGACAGTTAAGCTCATTTAGTCAAAATTTTCAACAAGCAATGGTTAAACAGGTTAGAAGCACATCTTCAATTAACTGAGCTTTAAAGCAGAACAAAAAAGAGAAAATTTTAAAACATCATTACTCTAATGGAAGCTAAGCAATTACACCTGGGATCCTTAGTGACAGGTCTTTCCCAATGGAAAATCCTGAGATTTGAGCACTGTGACTTTATAGAAGGCTGGGTGGTTTAATGAGGAAATTTTATCTTTAATAAAGAGATAATCAATATTTTGTTTTGGGCATTTACTCAGCATTTCACAGTTCCTCAATAGATTTTAAGGTAGGTTAATTGTAGCATCATATGTTACAAACTAAAACTCAAGCAGAAGCCATGTCATCTAGTACAAAATGCAGCAGGAGTCCTATCATGGTCAGGAATAACATGGTCTCTCCTATCTTTCAGAATGATTTCCTCAAATGTGTGAATTAGAAGGTGATATATTGTAAAACTTCATTTAAAAAACTGACTAGATATTATAGAACTTCTACTTTGGGATATTTTGTAATTCTTAAATTGGTTCTTGAATGATTATAAATATTTTGTGATAATCTATTTGCTCCCATTATAAATATATTTACATATTACTGATGCTTAAAATTATAAATGAGCGCACTACTGATTTTGTTCTGTTTGTCTGCCTTAGGAAAGGTGGTGGAGCAGGAAGATAACCACTGAGCTTTTCTCAGAGTGCTAGGCAGCTTTTAAATGCAGGTACTTTGCTCAAGGCACCATCTACTATGATTTGGGGTTATAGGAAAGGAGGTATACAAATGGAGCCAAGAAACGATGTCTGGATCCAAAAGAGAGGAAGCTCTGTGCAATTAAAGGATGAGGAGAAAAATAATATCATCTCAGTTTACTGATACTCATTATCATGCAACATGCATTACAGCAACTTATGGGAAGAGCTCTTCAAAGGGTAGTAAATTTGCCCCAATTAAAGTTCTTACTGAATAGATTTTTCTTAAAGTGACATCTATAGAAACAAAATATCTAATTAAATATTTTAATATGGATATGCCCCACCCATCAAGTAAATAACTCTAACTGTGGCAAGCCTAATTCACTTAACTCACCATACTACTTCATTCAGCTCATCCTGACATAGGTTCCTGGGCCAGTCTCCTCAAGTATTTGTTTCTTCATAAAGTTCCTTTTATTTATCAATTGTCAAATATTAATAATAATGCAGGATTGAAGGTAGTTAATTAACTGAGAAACTATAAGGAGAACACCATTATTAGCTATAAAATACAGTATTCAGCAGCAAAAATGTAAAGAGTAAGAACATACGTGCCTATGCTTCAAAATAGAGACAACAGCCCAGCTCCATTGAGTCAAAGAAGAGAAAAGCAAGGGATATTGGCACAGGACAGAGTATTGAATACTTTCATTCTGGCATTCCCAAAGTTGACTGTGGAAGTAAAATATTCTACATTTAAAAATGTTATATAAATTATATGAGTTGCAATTTTCATAAAAGTCAGAATTAAATGTTCTGCATAGGAAAAAAGATATGCCTAAGCAACATATCATATTTGCACAAGGCCACCAAATGTCATGGATATTCATAAAAAATGAAAAGGACCTAAAGCTTATGGCAGACTAAGCAAATATTATTGTAAACTATTCTTACTATACAAACATACAGAGTTTCATAAGAACTCTTGTGCTTCTAGTTGACACATCTACTTTTTAAAGTGTGAAATTTATTCAGATGTTTGTGAGAGGTGGTGCAAAACTATTGTATTTAGAAAAATGGCACAAAAATGAATTCCATAGTTGATGAACATGCACGTTTCATTCACATCTTCAACAACAAAAAGTGTTCTAACACTACAGAACTGAATAAGAATACTAGCTTCAATGGCAGATCTTAAGCACTAGAGTCATATAAGTTACACCAGAAGGGGCAAATATTGCCCAAGTTAAATTCTATTATAAAAGCTGAAACAGGTTTAAGGCCATTCAAGTTCAAGCACAGAGACACAAGTCTTTCAGAGTCCCATCTATTTGTTTGTGTTTGAAATATTTGATCTTTCTCCCATCTTAATGGTCTTAAACTTCTGTTTTACAAAACCCAAAAGAAAATACAATAGAAGTTATAAGAATAACATACAGGGCTATAATTAAATTAAGTAAGGAAATTTCAAAACATTAAAATTTTAAAACTTGTTGTTTGTTGGAACCAGCAACTACACATTAGGAGGCATGTAATATATACAATTATTTTCAAGGAGATTACTTTGTGTTGCTTTAACATGTCCTTTTCACCAGTACACTGTTAAACTAAATAAAACTTTACACTTGTACCATCTCTTACAGTAGCAGCACATATTGCAAAGCTGTCAGTATCAAATGACTCAGTGACTGAAAGTAAAAAAAAAAAAAAAAAA
>JAQZBX010045689.1:0-20957 GCA_029593785.1 Cabassous unicinctus | reverse complement strand
TTTTTTTTAACTTTATTTTGTACATTTAATAATTGAAAATATAAACAATTAAAAACTAAAAAGTAAACACAGATGAATATATACATTTCTCAATTAAATGTACTGGATACACATGAAAAATTTTTTTTGACACGAACAGTATGTTATACAATATATTTGGTTCATAGTAACGCATTCATACAGTATTTGTCCTTTTGTGTCTGGCTTGCTTTGCTCAACATAATGTCCTCCATGTTCATGTTGTCATATGCTTTACGACTTCATTTCTTCTTACAGCTCCATAATATTCCATTGTGTGAATAGACCACAGTTTGTTTATCCATTCGTCTGTTGATGGACACCTGGGTTGTTTCCAACTTTTGGCAATGGTGACTAATGTTGCTATGAACATCAGTGTGCAGATATCTGTTCGTGTCACTGCTCTCAGTTCTTCTGGGTATATAACCAGTAGTGGTATTGCAGGGTCACGTGGCAAGTCTATATTCAACTTCTTTAGGAACTGCCAAACAGTCCTCCATAGTGGCTGTACCATTCTACATTCCCACCAACAGTGAAGAAGTGTTTCAATCTCGCCACATCCTCTCCAACACTTGTAGTTCTCTGTCTTTTTAATACTGGCCATTATGATAGGTGTGAAATGACATCTCATTGTAGTTTTGATTTGCATTTCCCTAATCATGAGGGTTGTTGAGCATTTTCTTCACGTGTTTTTTTGCCATTTGTATTTCTTCTTTGGAGAAATGTTTATTCAAGTTTTTGCCCACTTTTTAATTGGGTCATTTGTCTTTTTATTGTTGAGTTGTAACATCTCTTTATATATCCTGGATATTAAACCCTTATCAGATATGTGATTTCCAAACATTTTTTCCCATTGAGTTGGCTGCCTTTTTACCCTTTTAACAAAGTCCTATGAAGTGCAAAAGTGTTGAATTTTGAGGAGGTCCCATTTATCTAATTTTTCTTTTGTTGCATGTGCTTTGGGTGTAAGGTCCAAGAAACCACCACCTACTACAAGGTTTTGAAGATGTTTCCCTACATTTTCTTCTAGTAGTTTTATGGTCCTGGCTTTTATATTTAGATCTTTGATCCATTTTGAGTTGATTCTTGTATAGGGGGTGAGATAGGGGTCCTCTTTCATTCTTTTGGTTATAGATACCCAGTTCTCCCAACACCATTTGTTGAAGAGACAGTTTTTTCCCATTAGCATGGACTTTTTGTCAAAACTGGTTTGTCAAAAACCAGTTGACTGTATAGGTGATGGTTTATTTCTGGGTTCTCAATTCTATTCCACTGATCGATGTGTCGATCTTTATGCCAGTACCATGCTGTTTTGACCACTGTAGCTTTGTATCATGTTTCAAGGTCAGGCAGTGAAATTCCTCCCACGTCGAACTTCTTTTTTAGAATGCTTTTGGCTATTCGGGTCACTTACCCTTCCAGATGAATTTAGTAATTGCCTTCTCTAATTCTGTAAAGTAAGCTGTTGGGATTTTGATTGGTATTGCATTGAATCTATTAACCAGTTTGGGTAAGATTGACATCTTCATGATATTTATTCTTCCAATCCATGAACATGGAATGTCTTTCCATTTGTTTAGGTCTTTTTACATTTCTTTTAGCATTGTTTTGTAGTTTTCTGCATATAGGTCCTGTACTTCTTTGGTTAAATTAACTCCTAGGTGTTTGAGTCTTTTTGTTTCTATTGAAAATGGAATTTCCCCCCTGATTTCCTCCTCAGGTTGTTCAGTACTAGTGTACAAAAACATTACTGATTTTTGCATGTTGATCTTGTATCCTGCCACTTTGCTGAATTCATTTATTAGCTTTGTTGTAGATACTTCAGGATTTTCTAAGGAGAGGATCATGTCATCTGAAAACAGAGTTTTACTTCCTCTTTTCCTATTTGGATGCCTTTAATTTTTTTTTTTTGTCTAATTGCCCTAGCTAGAACTTCTAGTACAATGTTGACTAACAGTGGTGACAGTGGACATCCTTGACTTGTTCTCAATCTTAGAGGGAAAGCTTTCAACCTTTCCCCATTGAGTCTGATGTTGGCTGTGGGTTTTTCATATATAAGTACGTGTTCTTAATCTCCCTACTTACACCTCCTGAATCTGTGAGGCTATACCAGGAAGGGAAGAAGGGAGGGCAGGTACCCGTAGAGTTAGCAGGAAGAAGCTGGTGGACTAAGAGCCGAACATCTCACCCTGGCTGCTGAACAGAAGCCCGCTGGCTCTTGTGGAAGGAAGGTAGGAGGAGAAAAGCGGCTCCTCCCTTCTCCTATGACAATCAAAACCAGAATAGGGTGGGCTGGGGCTGCCTCTGGGTGTGACTTCAGTGGGCAGAATTCCTGCCGTGAGTCATGCCTGGGTGCAGGGCGAGGGCCCTGCTCTGTCTGCGTGCGAGCCAGTGAGAGAGGCAAGGCTCTTCAAGAGAGCGTGAAACCACCTAGACAGAAACACATACGCCCCCACTCCCTAGCACCAAGGAAGTGGGGTGACTGCTTGGTAGAGGAGACCCTGTCCTCCTGACTTCCCCTTGATCACTGTTCTCCAGTCATCCACTCTGGGCCCAGCAGGGCACTGGGGAAAGCCCCGACCCTCTCTAAGGGGGATCATGGTCTGGCTAAAAGGGTAAAAAGAGAGTCCTTTACTCACTGTGTTGTATGCACCTTTGTAAGACTCCTTAACTTTTTTTCTGGGACACAGTGGTTAACATGTTCTTCAAATCAGCGCACCACACAAATAAAGGCATTATGCCAAAGTAACTTAAAACGGAGTAGAGGACACAATTATCCCTCCTGAAACAATTAATGGACAACACAAGGATATCTATAGTAAAACGAGAAGTAATCCACTGCACACTGAAAAAACAGGAGTTTGGAAGATGGGAAAAGACAGAAATGATTCTTGGCCATCAGGGGTTCTGCTTGTGCTCGTGGCAATTAAGGAGCCAGCCGAGCTGAAACTTTCCTTACCCTACCACACCCCACCCCACCCTAAGCACGAGCAGAGAATCTCAGCGGCCCCAGCACTGCCCCGTTCCTTCCCTCCCAGGGCCTCAAACCCACTTGGAGAAGAGACTCCCAGATGGTGGTTCTGAGTTCAGACTCCAGGGGCTGAGTTGCAGGAGACGAGCCTGGCTGCGAGAATCTCAGGCAGGTGAGCTGAAGGGAAGGCCACCTGATAGGGCATGGTCTCCAAGCCAGAGCCCCCGACCTCAGTGCCTGAGAGGTATTGGGAGACATAGTGAGGGGGCCAGATGCACGGGCCCCATCCTGAATCCTCACGTTTTCCCACTGCCATTTGGCCTATCCCTGAAATGGCCACATCTCTCCCTCTGCTCGGGGCAGAGGGACACTCCCTTTAGGAGTGTCTGTGCAGCTTATAATGATCATAGCTTAACTAGCTTTGCTCAGTCACAGCAGGAGGGCCCATGTGATAGCATGACCCCAGCCCCCTGGACCCCTCCCTGACCCTTTCTGAAGAATGTGGACTTGGGTTCTAGAGAGAATGACTGGATTCCTAACCTGTGCTCTTGGGGCATCTCCCCAACTCCCTTCCCTTGTTTATAAAGAAACTAGACTTGCAGAAGAGAGGAACGAAGTGGGTTCCTTCCAGGCCTTGGTTCCAGCACCTTCCTGAGGCTCAGAAGCTCTCCTGCCCTTGGGTGCCCACTGCTTCTACTAATCCTCCTTTTTTATTTCTACCTTACACTCAGAAATGCTTTTATAACTTGTAGCTGCAAGAGTCCTTCCTAACCTAGTACCAGGGCCGATGAGACAGAAAAGGCTGGGTGTCACAGGGGGCCATGAGGTGACAGGCCTGGAGGCTGTCTCCTGGCCCACGCACTCCATCCCTCCATCCACGGGAGCAAGAACTATTTTGGCAGCTGTCCTCAGTGGAAAAACCTCCTTGTTTGTGCCCACCCTGAACTCCCTCCTCCACTTTCCGGCTAATCCCCATCTCCATCCTGGGAAAGGCCCAGCTGAAGAGTTATCTCTTCAGCATTCTTCCCAGATGACAAGGCTAGCGTGGCACTAAATCAAAAGCCCTGGCCTCTTCTAGGCTGGGAGCAAATGGAGTTTCAGAGTATCACTGCCACCCTCTCCCACCTTAGCAACCTGCACCTAGGTCTCGCCTTTACACTTTCACCTGGGCCAGGACACACGCAGAGGCCTGGGATTCTTCACTCTCCTTCCTTCAGAGTGACTGGGAGCCCTGTGCAAAGATAAAGCGACTCCCCGCCCTCCTGCCAACAAACCAGGCAACACAACCAGGGGGGCCATGGAGGAAGCAAAAAGCCCCATGGTGTCTCAGCTTCTTCCTGCCCAGGAACAGGCCCCCCTCTTTCCCCAGCACCCACTGGAAGGGAGTTAAGTGCTTTCTTTAATTTCCCGATAAAGGGCTTTTCGTAAGTACTCAGAGCACTTAAGACAAAACTGCCTTGCTTAGCCATTGCCCCCTTGGGCTTAAAACCCCCATGTCTGGGCACAAAGGAGTCCCTCCCTTCCCTCCTTCAACCCTCCCTCTCTGAAGTTCACCAGCATTTCTTTACTTGGACAGTAAGGGCACTGGCACGTGTGTTTATATTTTCCTATGTGGTGTAGTAGTGGTCACAGCAGCACCCACAGCTTAGTAAGTCATGATGTGAATGATTTAATAAGTCAGTTGAACATGTATTAAGTGCCAGGAAATGAGCTGAGTGCTTTGCAGAAACGCTTTTATTAAAGCCTCCCAACAACCCTGTAAGGAAGGTGCTATTACTTTCTTCATGTTACAGCTGAAGAAGCTGAGGCTCCGAAAGACAAGGTAACCTGCCCAACTCTTACAGCTGGTAACTGCCAGAGCCTGGAATGGAACCCCCTCTCCACACTGAGCCGCCCTCACGACTGTCAGCTCCCGGGGGGACAGATGGTGCCTGACACTTCTGCCGTCTTTCCCTAGAGTGGCTGAAGCTCCGACTGACATGTCCCAAGCACCAAGACGCGTCAAAAGGAGAAGAGGCATCGTGGTCCTCCTTAATTCTCAGACCGAGACCCTGAGCCACTGCTTCTACCCACATTTCAGGTCAGCAGGAGGCACTAAAGGCCTCCTAGAGAGTCCCAGTTTGGCATTTTCTGACCCAGGAATGAAAGGGACCTTCTATTACCACCCACCTCCTTACATTGGTATAGAATGGAATCGTACGATATGGGGGCCCCTAGCCACAGGGCTATTGAGCACTTAAAGCCAGTGAGACTGAGAAACTAAATTTTACTTTTAAAATTAATTTTAATTGAATTAGCCACATGTGGCTAGTGGCTACACACCTTATTTTGTACAAAGAGCTTCCATATCATTCAATTTTCAAAATAGGCAAGCAGGGCAAGTAAAATTAACTCCCCTTGCAGACAAGAAAACTGAGGCTCAGAGATTTGCTCAAGTTGCATTGGATTAAATACTTCACTCTCTAAGCTCCAAAGCTACTTCCATTATATGACCTTCACTTGAACTTGACCTCTGCCCTTAGGGCCAGGAGAGACTTTTCTGACAGAGGCCCATTCTGGGCTCCATCATTAACTTGACGGTTCACCTTCTCTTTTCCCTCCTCTACCCTGGGAAGCAAAAAGGACAAAGGCACACACTGTAAGTTTCCAGAGAGTCTGGGGCACGGATCTTCTCAGACTAGAAAGGGCAAGGAATTCAGGATCCAAGATCCTTTAAACTGCTGTTGGTCCCCCAAGTTAATTTCCTAAAAATGAAGAAAGTGCGGCAGAAATTAGATTAATTCTTTTCCTTCTACTCTAGTCTTATCCCAGAGGCTGTGACCAGGAAAAAAAGTGTGATTCCACATCGACCATAAAGGACATTCTACGGCATCCTTAAATGAAACCCAACTCTGGATCATTTCCTTTCTGGCATCACTAACTCAATCCAATCATTAGGCAAAAAATGGTATAAATCCACTGGGTGGGTAGTGAGCCCTCACAAAACACCCTGGCACTAACCCAACACCGATTCCCACTCCTGTTCCTCCGTGAAATCCGACCGATGAGTCTAAGTGTGATGCCCAGACTATATCAATTTATAATGGTGGGAGTGGGGTGGGGGGAAAGGGACACCTAGAGACAGAAATAAATCATGCAAGGAAAGTCAAATGGGAAAATGTGAATTCAATAAAACACAGACAGAAAATAAACTACTAGCCCAGCCACTGGTGACCACTGCAAGGTTAATTTTCCCCCTCTGGTCCCTAGTGAGTGCCCCTAACTCTGGGAAAGGCCCCCTTTTGTCTTCTGAGTCAGGCTTGAAGGAATACTACAGTATTTCAGCCTTGGGTTTCTAGAAGAGAAACAAAACCGGTTTTGTCATATAATTTTCTGCACCTCCACTGTAATAACACATCATTTGTGGATCTATGCTAAAGCAAACACCATATGCCAGCTGTGTAAAAAGCTGTCCAGGGCTCTGACCTTCAAGATGTAGGGAGTTTGTTTGGGAAAAGGAAGCGGGGAGGGGAAAAATCAAATCAGTAATGAGACACGGTGTCGGTAACCTCAATGGAAGCCAGGCTGGTGTCAGGTTCCAAACACTCAAGGTAAAATTGTCAATGACTTTTTTTTCATTTCACAAGTGAAAAATGTTCACAGAAGCCTATTTTCCCAGTCTCTTAACCCACTTCTCAATGCATGTGCGCGCACACATACATATTCACTCACTCGCTCCAGAGGGGATGGTATGGGGAAGCCACAGGCGACCCAAAGGAAAACTACATCCTGAAAAATGTGGCTGCTGGGCACTCCATTTTGTGGACGGTCATAGACGTGCAAGAACAGGACACAGTTTGCCATGTCGCCAGCCTAAAAGTTCTTGGGCATCTCTGAATTCCTACTACTCCAAGGCTCACCCAGATACAGAGATACTCGAAGTATAAATCCTTCTCAGTAGTTTAGTTTCTTAAGCGTGAACTTATTTAACAAATCTAAAAAGTCTAAATATACAATAAAACCTCATTATTCACATACCAACTATTACCCAAGACTCAGTATAAATAGCAGCAAATCCTGGTCTTGTAAGTTGGTTTATTATGAAGATAGAGGTCTTAGGACCAACCTCTGAATTGTGACTTGTCTATTCTGACTTGAACAAGCTGAGTCCACTCTGAACACACATAGAGGACAAGTGTTCTAGAAGGATCTAACATCCCTTGGGCTCTCACATTAGAAAGAAAAATTAAAAGAAAATGAGCTCAAAAAGTCATGTGTAGCTCAGGGAGACCTAATTCTCCAAAAGCAGAGAGGAAAAAAAAAAAAAACATGATTGAAAGATTTAGAATTGGCACTTGTCAAAAGTAACTCAGAAGCTGTAAAAAGGAATGAAGTTCTGATATATGCTACAACATGGATGAGCCTTCAAGACATCATGTTGAGTAAAATAAGCCAGACACAAAAGGACAAATATTGTATAATCTCACTTATATGAAATAACCAAAATATGCAAATTCATAGAGACAGAGAGGAGAATTGTGGTTACCAGGGACCAAGGGAGTGGGAATTGGGAGTTTATTCTTAATAGATATGAATTTCTGTTTGGGATGACGAAAATGTTCTGGAACTAGATAGTGGTGAAGGCAATACAACATTGTCAATGTATTTAATGTCACAAAATTGTACATTTAAAATGATTAAAATTATTTTTGTGGTATATATTTTCACACACACACACACACACAGCAACTCAGAGCAACTAAGATCTTAGGAGACCTCTAAGATTCCAAGAGGTAAAGAAGAGTTTTTAAATTAGTTAAGATTAGTTAAGACAGAACACAACCAAAGAGCAGGCTTGCTATCATGTACCCAAAAGAATCAATTAACCTCTAGAAAAGCACTGTCCAATAGAACTTTCTGCAATGATGAAAACGTTTTATATCTGTGCCACCCAGTCAAGTGTGACTACTGAGCACTTTAATGTAGCTAGTATGACTGACGAACTGAAATTTTAATGCTATTTAATTTTAATTAATCAAAATGTAAACTTAAATAATCCTAGGAGGCCGGTGGCTACCATACTGGACAGCACAGCAAGAAGATCAAACCCTGCAAATCACTGCTTACATAAAAGCTCAAGAACTACTTGCAGTAGAGTCATCTGACAGCTACTCTTTTTCTTTCCTTTTCAAAGCCCCTGGGACCCTGGGCCTTCGGGCTCACTCAACCAAGGTCACATCTTCTAACACCAGGACACGCAGCCACAAAACCCAGCAGACTGACATGAGAGCAGTTATCGTGCAGCCAAGGTTTACCCTGATGACCCACCCCTAGAGGAGACAGTCTCTACCTGAGGGTTGTTAATCACTAAGAAGCCACCAAATCCCTCTAAATGCACATCCCAATCCATCGTGGATCACGCTGCCTCACTCTCCCCAGGCCAGCAGAGCCCTCTGGGGTGCAAGGCCCAAGATGGGGCAGCCCCCTGGCTCCCTCTTAGGGCAGTCAGGGAGAGTTCGGACACCCCCAGAACCCAAGTTCCCAGCCCCGAAACTCTACTCTCAGGACTCCCCTCAAAAACCCCAGTCTGCTTCATCCCCACAAACATCTCAAGGTTAAAGATTAAGGGCCCCATGGCATACTTTATGCTTTGTCATTCTGGACTGAAAATTTTATTTCACTCATTCCAATAGTTACTGACTGTTACTGTTATCCCCTCTAACGCTTTCCCCACAGCTCATTTGAAGAAGGAATGACGATTTGTAAATTTCTTTCCCACTGTTTGTTGTTTTTCATTTAATCCTCACAATGACTCAGAGACAGACAGAGGGAGGGACTGTCCCACCCGTTTAATAGAATGGCAAGGGTTTACAGAGATGGAATTCCTGACCCAAGAGAAGATTGAGGGTATCCCTGTGTTCCTTTGGGTGAGTTACTTAACCTCTCGGCATTTCAGTGCCATCTGTAAAATGGAAATTACAGTACCTGCCCCTTATGGTGGTGAGTTGAAATATGTACAGTTCCTAGAACTGTGCCCAGCACATAGAAATCTCTACAGAGGTGTTCGCTATTACTGGGGAGGCCGCAGTGCCTGTGTGTGGTGGCGGCAGCACAGTCCCTGCATGTCTATATACCTGTTTTTCCCCATTGCTCTGCTCATATCATCCTATGTGTAGAGAGCTTAACATGCTCGGCAAAGTCCAAATGCTTAATAGGCATTTGCTGCTATTGTCAATGACTGTGATTGTTACCGTTAGTCTAGCAACTGTTCTTGCCCTCAAGACTGTCAGCATTTTAGTCTAACAGCCTGTTGGGTCTCTCCATCCCGGCTCCACCTCTACTATCCCGCCGGGTCTTCCGCAATAAGGTCACCTGCCTGTGCGTCTGCCCTGACCTCCTGTTAGCAGAAACTGGGGAGTCACAGTTGAGCCTGATTGTGGATGGGAGGGTCAGATTCTACCACTTGGTTTGAATCAGATGTGATGATTTTACTGAAGGCACAGGGTTGAGATAAAGGAGGAAATGTACCTGGCAATCCCTAAGCCCACACATGTAGTTTGGGGATTGGGTCAGAACAATACCAGAAACTTCCAAAAGATGAACAGATTTCTGTTGGGGGGTGGAAGGGACTGCCGTGTACAACTCGGTTGAAATCCTCCTCTATCCAACTCCCATAACTCCTCAAAAACAAACACATGGACCTCTCCTCTGTTCTGACAGACAGGGATCTGTGGGGTGTTTGAATCTTTCTGTCTGACCCTTCCTTTTGGTAAACGGGCCCGGGGCCTTACAAAACGGTAACTGGTAAGATTCAAATGCTCAAGAATATAACTGATCAATGGCTTTTCAGAAATGGCTGGGTCTTCAAATGCCCAACACCCCCTAGAGAACCAGGACTAGTCCAAGGAATTTTTAAAAAAATTCGCTGCTAATTGTAAGGCTTTAGAGCAAATGATTGCCTTGGTGGCCCCTGCCCAGGCACAACAGGACAGAATTAGACCCAATGGCCAGTGCTCTGAGGCTTCCAATGGTGAAATCCCCAGAGGCCCTGGGAGCCAAGGAGGAAAGTCCTCAAGTGGAAGAGGGAGAAGAAAGACGAATACAAAATGAGGATTTTGGAATTCAATAACCCAGCTGATCCCAGCCCATAAACTAGCTGCATTCTGCAGGGTGGTCTGTCGCTTCCTGAATAATAAATCCGCAGGTCCCAACTGCTGATGATGGTGAAATTCAATGAGGCGGCTCTGAAGAGGACCTGTCAGCTTGCTCTGCAGTTTCAGGGGCTTATGAGGAGGCTGCAGAATTTCCAGATAAACTTACTCCCCAGAATGTTATCTAGAAACACACTCCTGTGAAGTGGATGTGGCTCAGGCGACTGAGCTCCTGCCTACCACATGGGAGATCCGGGTTCGGTTCCCTGGTGCCTCCTGGAGAAGACATGCAAGACAGTGAGCTGACACGACTGGCTGGCATGGTGAGCTGACGCAGCAAGATGATGCAGTGAGATGATGCAACCAAGGCACGCAGCAAGGAAACACAATGAGAGATGCAACAAATCAGGGAGCGGAGGTGGCTCAGGCATCCCCCACCTAACCATGGGAGGTCCAGGGTTCAGTTCTTGGTGCCTCCCAAAAAGAGAAGACAACACGCAACAAACAGACAAAACAAATGTAAACAATGAGGGGGTGGGGAGAAATAAAAAAAATGAAAAAAAAAAAACACAAAAACAAAAAACCCAAAAACGCACTCTTACATTTTCCAGGGACAAACCTGCACTGATAACAAAGGAGTAATGATTTTCCTAAATGGACATTGGGTCCAGAATGGCCTCACTAGAAGAATTCCCTAATAGTTGTTTTATGGATTCTTTTAAAGCATCTAATCCATATGCCTTCATTTTACAGATATAAAACCTGAAGCCCAAGGAGACTTGTCCAAGGTCATACAAAAGGAGATAGGCAGAGCTGAGGCCAGATTAAGCCTCTCAATTTCTACTCCAGGTTTTCTTTCCACCCTAACTCTATAGCCACATTTACTCCAAATGTCTTTTCCTGTCCTGTTTGGATTTAAAATATACTATCCTTATATTTATATGATACTTCATAAAGTACTTCCACATCTTGGTCTCAATCACTCTCACCTAATGTTAATAACCTGAAAGATTTTAGGGTTTTCACTTAAATATGTAGAGAAAGGATATAAATTAATATAAAAACAGAAAGGGGGAGTGTTTGGAAAAATTAAAAAAAAAAAAAAAAAAAAAAAAAAAAAAAAGCCAACACAGAAATACTGTCTGAATGGTTATCAGCTTGAATATATACAGTGTAACAATTATGGATATGAAAAATCCAGGTTTATCCAAAAGATAAATATGGGGATGGTTCTCTGCTTTACGAAACTACTTACCACAGGATTCTGGTAAGTGGCCTGTTTCCCTCATGCACTGGAAAGAATTTAACTTAAAAAATCTCCCCCTCCAATATTTTTAGGTTTATACAAATTGCATTATGTGAAAAATGCGGAGTTGTTTTTTGTTTTTTTGTCCAATTTTTATATCCAAGGAGCCAAGGTGGTGATAGGGACTGTGAAGAAGGACTATGGTTACTGACCATGACTGGATTCCCATCTTAGAGATAAACAGAGAAGTCAGAATAGAATTATAAATCCCAGAAGGGAAGAGATCTCAAGGAAAACTAACATCTACTTAGCTGTACTGAGTTAATACATTTAGACCGCAAACATGATGGGCATTATAATAAATTTATAATTATCAGCACTTTCACTCTTTTAAAATGCTATTATACATTCTCTGGCTCCCCCACCCAAGGCATAGGCATTTTCACAGTTCGGTGAATAAGCTGCATTCTTCTGGCTTTTAAAAAACACCACACAGTGCTGTCTGTACCACCCCCCAAATTAAATCAGACTTGTTGCAACACAGCTGCAGTTACTGGCTGCCAGCCTTTCTGGGGGACGGAGCAACTTCCGATTTGGCAGGGCGGGCTGCTGGTTTTCAGAGAGCCCTTCCAGCCCCGAAATACCATGACATCCCAGCACAGTGAGCCCGGCACCCGGTGAGAAAACAATGCAGACTCACATCCTCCTCTGAAAGGGGGGAGGCAATAATTCTTGTGGCCATTCTTTGATAGAAAAGTAAGTAACGTCTAGAAACGCACAAGGTTTGGAGCTGCCTGGTGCACAGTAGGCCTTGATAAATGGAGGCATTAACCAGGGTCGAGCCTTGCGTTTGGGCGCTCTCTCTGACACTTGTAGCAAGTCCTCTTTCCTCCACACTCTTACTTGTTTTTTGCAGTTATTAATCCTTTTGCCACGCAAGGTGCTTCTACCTCGACCGTCTCCAATCTGGGGAGCTCCCCGGCAGGTGAGCAAACTAAGGCTCAGATATAACGCATCCTGCTCAAGGCCACGCTGCCATGTCAGACCCAGAATTTAAACCGAGGTTCGTTTGACTTTATTCTTTCTCGTCAGGACCCTCGAGGGGCTCAGATCCAGTGAGAGAGAGAAGACAAAAGAGGAGAAGGAAAGAGGGTCATCTTGAAACAAAGCAAACTGAGAGATCATAGTGAGGCTGTGGGTATCTTCCAATTATACCTCCATCCACTACAAAACCCATCCCCAGGGGATTTTTCTTCTTCCATTAGCTTTGATAAATTACAAGGCCTCACGGCAAGGACTGTCTCTTCCTCTCAGCTTTGTTTGGAGCATTGTCCTAGCAAGGCTCAAATAAAGGGCTATTATTAATGGTGACAATAATGCAATAGTGTTTCCTTCAGGGCCTGCACAAGGGCTTGCCAGGTCAATGCCGTGCTACTTCCTGCCACCTCTCACCGGCACCTTTCACCTGCAAACCCTCCGCTGCCCAGGGTCGTACCCAGCACTACCCTGCACACTGAGTTGCCTGGACTCCATCTTGTTAGGTTATCAAGGCCCATGAGAATTGCACAGAGGAGAGGGAACCAACACAGCATGTCAGGATGCCAGGAGAGGACTAAGGAGGCAGCCACAGGAGACACCACCAGGCCAAGGAGATAATGGGCCCCAAGTTCGTTCTGAATGGAGCGCATTCCTAGCCCAGGGCCTCGGTGCTAAACGACTCTGGGGGCTGGGTTAGCATGAAGAATGCTTTGGTGGTGGCTCTGGTTTTCATTAGGTACCTTGGGCCTGTGGATGCATTGACAGGTTAAGGGCTCAAGGCTTCAGAAATGTACAGCGGGGAGCCATTGTGTGTGGAGGTCCACGTGCATGTGAGTGATTGCGTAGGAGCCAGGCTCCTCCCTTCATATTCCCGAAGTCTTGGGTTCTCGTGAAAATTCATTAAAAGGCTCAGTGGAGGAAATAAGAGGCTTTTAATGCGACCAATGCAACCAGCAGGATGAGGCAGGGTGGAGGTGGAGAGGAGGTGGGATTTAAGTGCAGGTTCTTTGGCAGGTTCTCAGCTTTTGATTAGCACACCTCTAGGGGAAGAGCACTAACCTCTACCCCACGCTTACAAAGGGAAGGGCTGCTCAGGCTTTACTTTTACTGTCTATTACAAGCCCTGGTAACCAAAGTTTATCTGGATCGGGAATGCTGGGCTCTTCCCCTGCGGCTTTCAAGCATGTGGCTGAATTCCTTTTCCAAGAGGCTGCAAAACGAGAGTAGGGCAGGAATGGGTTAAGAGTTTTCTGCACTGGCACGGGACTAACATACTCTTACTCATTCACTCAGATTTGCTGCAAACACTGCCTATAGACAGAGCTCGGTTCCTGGAACAGTGGAGGATACAAAGATGCTGCACCCTGCCCTCAGGAACCGTCTTCTCCTCCACCAGCCCAAGGAACTGGACCCTGCACAGAAAACTGAAGACACCTCTGACATGCAACAACACTGTCCTCTGCCTCCGCCCCAGCCCTCCTGATGACATGTGCTGGCGAGGCTGGGATCTGGGGGCCTGGGAGGCAGAGCATTAGATTGCTCGCCTAACGCAGCAGGGCTGTGGGATGCTATGGCCCGGCAGCTCCCCTTTCCACACGGCCATCTTCATGGGGCTTGGCCTCTGGTTGGCTGTGCTCTGTAAGATCACTGGTTTGCCAGAGTTTCTTCTCTGAGGGGGGTGACACAGACCTTGCAAGGTTTCTCCAGCAGGAGAAAAAGGGAGTCTCGGCTCCATCAGGAGTGCCTCAAACCCACCTGTTCTTTCAGAAGCAGCTAGGAGAGCAGCCCTGGACAAGGAATTGAGGTAGGATTTGAGACCAAGAGCCAGAGGCCAGGATTCTAATTCAGGCTCTCCTTCCTCTTTAGCGCCCTCTAGTTTTGGTTTCTTCCTCTGTGAAATGAGAGCTTCAATTTACACAACCCCTATGGTTAAATGGCGGCACCTTCAGGGCACATGGTGCTGTGTGGACCTTCGCTAATGCCCACAGAGGTTCCTTTTGCGTCTAAATGCTGTGACTGTGGTTAGAAGCAGGGATGACCAGAAGCCTGGACACAGCTAGTACTTATACAATAAGGCAGGGGAAGCAAGGGTAGACTGGCGCCCTTGGAAATTAAGCTTAATGGCGCAAATCTACGGGAATTTGTCCAGCTACTCTAGGGAGAGCTTTAAAATTGCTCAGAGAATCTTATTTTGTTTGATATTTTGGTCTCCAATGTTTAGCTGAATTGGATAGTTACTCTCTGAAAGAGAAATAGGTAGAGAATTTTCTCCCAAGTGGATCAAAGAAGCCCAGAGACTCAAAGCCAATGGACAGCTACAATGCACTCCCAGACACTAGTGATGGGTGGCTTGAACTGATGAGTCCCCAGTCCCTCCTGGGACACTACATTGTTTAAAGTGTGTCCCAGAGTTATTGTCCTGGGCAGACATGACACTTCCGCCGGCCTGGTGCTACCAGGTGCCGGCGTGAGCGGATGCCAACCCCCACCCCAGCCCAGCCTTGCTTCCAAACCCTCAGAAGAAAGGGCTTGGCTTTGCTCTCCTCTAAAATGTCTTCTAGCTCAAAGATTCTACAATCCCTTTCCCCTCCAAAGTCCTCCATCACCAAAAGGGGTGGTGGTGGTGGATTTTAACCCAGCCCAAAGGGCCTGCAACCAGGAGCTGTAATTGCAGACTGAGTTCTTCCCCCAATCAATCCCATCATCAAACTTCCTTATAGCTCAGTTTCTCCATTTAAAACAAATGAAGGAAAGGGTAACCTTACTTCTTCTTCCAAAGGACGATGTAGGGGTAAAAGAAATAATGGAAACAAAAGCTATCAGTTTAAGAGGCAGGTGTTTTATAGTCCTTGGAATCTGAGCAGTGTAAAACACTTCTAACATATTCAGGTCCATTCTCCACTCTAGCCCAGGGAGCAGATAGGTGGGGAACAGCCTTATCAGCATTTCTGTGAAGCCAAGGGGTAGAGGGGGAAAAGGGGGGGAAGGATGCTAAAGCAGATACCCTCAGTGGGGTGAATCGTCTGATAGCTCGGGGACCCCACGGCAGCTCTCAGCCCCAGATGATGCTCTTAAAACCCAGAGGCAGCCCAAAGGAACCCCTTCCATCAGGAACCCCAGGGAGACCTGCCAGCAAAAGGAAAACGTCTGCTCTGAGCTGGGAGGAAAGAACACTGATTCAGAGGTGCCGAGACCTGGGATCTAGTCCCACCTCTATCACTATTCCATTATAAGACTCTGGACTGGGCCTCAGTCTCCTCGTCTGTGAGCTGAGCTAGGGGATGGGACCGACCCCTTCTAGCTCTGACACTTTCTGCTTCTCGAACAAGCAGGAAAACAGTAGTGTGTCTTGTTATTTCTGAGCAAAGGCCCCAATTGTTCTCTACAGCATGAACTCTTCTATCTAAAAACCACAACCTCTCCTCTCCCCTCCCTCCCCCTGCCACCCCCTTCCTCTGAGATCCACAAGGCCGTTACAGAGCATTCATTTATTTTTCTTCGGTGCTTGGGCTGAAAACTCTGATGACTAAGCCATTGAATTTTAATATGCTACTGTGCTCCTTGGAGTATTCCTTCACTTCTCAGCTCCTACCTCCCCCGGCCTCTGCGCCCTCCGAGGACATGTGGTAGTCGTTAGGAACAGTTTGATGAAGTTTAGGTTTTCAGGGTAGAGGAGAGATGGGGGAGGGCTGTAGTGAGGCATGATAAATGGACACAACAGTCCAGAGGACCACTCAAAAAATAAACATAAAGCTCCTTTTGAGCGAGCCTACTAAAAACAAATTCCAAAAAAGCTTTTTCCTTTTTGGGGGGTGGTGGTGGTGGTGCATGTGGAGGGGCAGGAGAGGTAGGGGAGGGAAGCTCTCCCGACTTAAATGAACACTGTTCACAGAAGGAAACAATTCTCTTTATTGGCAGCAACCAGAAGTGCACGTCAGGGCGCTGCCAGCCTTTTGTCATGAATGTCAAGTCCTGCATAGCCGGGGCCAGCATTCAACTCATGGTGCCCCAGAGGCGGTGCCCCTCAGAAGAGCCAACGCCGGCGGAATTCCACGGCGAAACCAGGGTCACCAACAGGCAGAGGAGCAAAGACTTAACTGGCCGGGAACACCCACTCGGGCTCAGCATCGCTGACTTTCTGAAAGTCCCTGGCAGTCAGAGGGGGCCTCCTCCCCTCCCCCACCCCCCACATTTCCATCCACAGATTTCAAACCTGGACATGAACTGGGTAGCATTGACACAAAAGAATCACCGTTAATGCTCTTAGGTGTCATGATGATTTTGTGGTTATAAGAAAAAGGAACATTTGTTTTTCAGAGACACGCTGCGGTATGAAAGGGTAACATGACATGGGATATGGAATACGATTTCAAATACTTCAGTAACAACAAAAAGTGACGGGGAAGTGTGGCAAAATCATGATAACTGTTGAGTCTGGGTGATGGGTATGTTGGAATGCTTTGTATAATTCTTTTATACCTTTGCATATGTTTGAAAATATGCATCATAAAGAAAAAGACAACCTTTACCCAAAAATGCCTAGACTTTCAATGATAAGATTTCAGTTGCAACCTTTGCAACCAGAGTTTCTTCACCAGTGAGTGAGCTGGAAGTTTTAAAGAATCATCCTAGTAGGAGGAAGTACAGCTTCTCTGTGGTTTTTGGTGCTGATTTCATTTGCGTTTGTTACACAAGAGCTTGGCAATCTAGGTGCTACCTAAGAAGGAAGTCTCAGTGTTCTTATGCTTTCCAGGAGGCTCCTGGAGACTTCCTTTATTAAAGCCTTCCATGTTGGCATTTTATTTGGGGTATCTCTCCAAGGATTTCTTAGGTTCACCCTTCAGATGCACTCTAAGTGACTAAGAAAATGAGAGTTCACTCTTCTCCCAATTTCTATTGTAAAAAACACTTGATATATGCAAAATATAAGCTCTTCCCCAACTTTTTTTTTTTTTTTTAACATGTTAGCGACTGGTTTTCCCTCTTACACATTTGAGAGCTCAAGTGAACAAGAACAGATGACCACGTAAAGAAATACTCTCCACAGAGTTCCTGGAATGAGAAACATAAGGCAGAGGCGCCGTCACTCTGAGGACCGCCCTTCCCTCTGGGAGGATGCTATGGCCCAGGCCCTGGGGTGGCCAGGGGAAGAATGCTCTTCACTGGACAATCCATCATAGCAGCCTGGACTCAGAAGACCTGGGTTTGAGTCCTGCTCTGCCTCAGGCAGAGCACAGAAGCTTCTGTGCCTCAACTGCCTCATTTGTGAAACGGGTCAGTACCCAGTGCTTTGAGGAGGCATTAGACAGCGTACTAAAAGGGTGGGTGAGCTGGCCCAAGGGGCTCGTCAGAGCAGGAGCTGCACTGTGTTTCCTGTCATTCCATGGCTGAGGGGGAGGAAGCTCTGCCGACCAGGACCGTTCCGTGGTTAATTCACTGGAGAAATGCCCATTGTGACAGAACAGCCTCTTCTCTTTTTGTGGTTGTTGCTAAAAGGGGGATTGGTTTTACAAAAAATGCTGTGGTTTTCATCAGGAAGTGTCCCTAGCTGGAGCCCAGAGGATGGGAGCATTGCTGGATGGGAACTGAAATGGGAGAAATCCCTGGCTTTGTTGTGAAGGGCAGACTTGCTGTGGGCTGTAGAGGATTTGTCTACATGGTTTTAAATCTGAAAATATTCCTCATGGCACCTGTTTGCATCAGCACCTGAGTCTGGGTGGTGGAAAAAATGAGGAAAAGGGGGTGGGGTGGGGAGTGATATCATTGTCCCTCCAAGAGCCACATCAAAGGATGGCAAAACTTTTTCTTTAAAGGGCCGGAAAATAAATATTGCATGCTTTGCAAGCCATACGGTCTCTGTTGCAAGTACCTGACTCTGCTGCTGAAGCACGTAAGCAGCCCTGGACCACATGTAACCCAATGGGCATGGCTATGTGCCAACTCAACTTTATTTGTGGACACTGAAATTTGAACTTCATATAAACTTTATGTGTCATGAAGCATTATTCTTCTTTTGATTTTTTTCCCCATCTTTTAAGAATGTAAAACCCATTCTTAGTGGGCAGGATTTCGCTCACGGGCCTTAGTTTGCCAACCCCTATGGAATATCATAGAGGATACATGTTCTTCCACAGCACACCACTGCTGTCATACTACCTAATATTAAAAAAAAAAAAAAAAAAAAAAAGTTACAGTTCATAACATATTTTCATATAATCACTTAACCCTATCCTCTCATCCACCCTGTGCAGCAGGCATGGTAGATATTAGCCCCATTTTACAGATGAGAAAACTGAGGCTCCAACAAGTCAAATGCCTACTTAGTGACTGGAAGAGCCAGACTGAAGCTTACAGCTTCCAACTCCCTATCTGATGTCCTAGCCAATACACCGCATCACCCAAATATACCCCCAAAACCAACTCCTTCCCCATAAATGTTCCGACACACCAACTCCCCAAGTCAGCATTCATCATACCCCAGATCACTTTTCCAGGAATCCTGCTGCAACCAGGGTATTGGTGCAAAGCTGGGAATTCTCCTCTAGTATCACCACTTCCTGACCAAGAGTTCTAGATGTAACACAGGCCTCAGAGAAGGAAGGACTGTCTATCTAGTAGAAGGTACAGTGTTTCAGGATCAACTACAGCCCAATTAGCACCTGAAGTATTTAACCTTTGGAGACAGAGTTTTCCTTCCTCAACTAGGTCAATGGTTGACAACCAGATGCCAGTAGGGGCCAGGCATGCAAAGTAAATGAGTAGAGTTTAGGGAGTGAGGAGGCTTACTGCAAACTGGAGAGCCTTTAGCCCCATCTAAAGAGGGAAGCTGCTATTCAGCTTTAGTAATGGTTGCTACATCTGGAAACCTCCCAATTTTTAAATGATAGCAAAACAATTTTTTATGAACATTAGGTCAAAAGATGTCCATTGGCCACCACAGGTTGTCTCTGCTTTAAAGCCTGTCTCTAAACTTTAGGCGGCTAATACTGCCTTGTAATACACAAAGTTGATTCTCTTCCTTAAAAATGTTCATTACTGGCAACCAGAGGTAGGGATGGGTGAGTTTTTAATGAAGAGGAAACAAGGAGAAACAACCAAGCCACATGACCTGGAATAAAGCAGTACAGGAAAAGAAAAAAGCTCTGTGTTGGGAAGTAGATGAACACTGAATTATTCACGACAGGTTCAGCCCAGGGCAGAAATAGAAAAATAAGTCCTTGCCGTGTCCTGGTTCAGAATAAATTGAACTTGACGATACTTTTTCACAAGACAACTTTAATGGAAATGAAGCAATAATGGCTGATGCTCTCCAGCATGGTGACTGATAATGCTCTCTTCCAAATCCCAACTGTGTCCTTGCATCCCAGGAAAAGAGCCTGGCCTGAGTCCAACCATCAGATGTTGGATCCAGGGGACAGAGCTCCTGGCTAACTGGACACTTTCCTCCAGGCTCACAGAATACTCTGTAAATACACATAACTTGCCTTTTCCACCATGTAAGTCACCACCTCTCCATTACATGCTCCTTGTATCCCTGGCATCCTGTGAGAAAAACCTCAGCAGAGGTTTTGACTGGCTAATGCAATGCTGTGCGTCATATCTGGTAGGGGCTCAATGTTTACTGAATGAACAAATGGAAATTAACATTTATAGAGCTTTATCTCATTTGCAATACAACAAAGAGGTTGACAGTATTATTAGTCCCACTGCACAGATGAGAAAAAACAGCTCGGGGAGTTTAAGTAATTTGCTCAAGGTAAAAAAGCTGAGAAGCCAGACTAGGATTCAAACCCAGGTCTGATCCCCAAAGCTGTTGCTCTGTCACTGGGATATGAGGGAGACTTGGGAAAAAGCTCAACGTCCTGCAATTCAGCCCCCAAAGAAATAACTCCAAGGGTCACTGAACTTTCAAAGCATGCAAATCCTTGATGGAGGAAGAAGAGAGGACAAAAAGAAAAGATGATGGCACCTGACTTAGATTCAATTTCTTCTCAGGTCTGTCACAGTCTGAGTAAGGCCCCAGGACTGTCCAGGAGCTTGAACTGCTCTTGAACTGAGTCTGACATAGAGCTGGGTTCCCACTCAAAGAGGCATTATGAGCTCTGCACTGGGGTCAGAAAGACCCAGGTTGAAATTCTGGTCTCACCACTTCCTGTGTGACTTGATGCAATTTACTCAACCTTGCCAAGCCTCAGTTTTCTTATCTGTCACCTAATTGGGTTGCTGGGAGGATTAAATAAAAAAAATGAATGTGAAATGCTTAGCACAGTGCCTAGCATACAATAAGAATTCAGTACCTTCTTGGTTGTGGTTTAATTGTTTGAACTTTTTAAAAAAATTATAAATTCATAGGAAGCTGCAAAAATGACACAGAAGTAAGTCTGTGTACCCTTCACCCAGTTTCCCCCAATGGGGACATCATGCTACCTACATCAAGACTAGGAAACAGGGAAGCGGGTGTGGCTCAGTGGACAGAGCCCCCGTTTACCATATGGGAGGCCCGGGTTCGCGTCCCGAGGCCTCCTTGTGAGGGCACGCTGTCCTGAGCAGTGCG
>JAQZBX010045688.1:0-20931 GCA_029593785.1 Cabassous unicinctus | reverse complement strand
CTTCAACTTCGTTCTTCTTTTTAAAGACATTTTTGGGTGTTTGGAAACCCTTACCCTGCTAAATAAATTTGATAATTGGCTTTTCCATTTCTGCAAAAAACAAACAAACAAACAAATAAAACTGTTGGGATTTTTATTGGGATTGCGTTGAACCTGCAAATCAGTTTGGGTAGAATTGACATCTTAACAATATTTATTCTTACAGTCCATGAACATGGAATGTCCTTCCATTTAATTTAAGTCTTCTTTGGTTTCTTTAGGCAATGTTTTGTAGTTTTCTTAATAGAGGTCTTTTATGGACTTTGCAAAATTTAATCCTAAATATTTGATTCTTTTAGTCGCTCTTGTAAATGGAATTTTTTTCTGACTTTCTTCTCTGACTACTCATCAGTAGTTTATAGAAATGCTATTGATTTTTGCACATTAATCTTGTATCCCGCCACTGTGCTAAACTCGTCTACTAGTTCTAATAGCTTTGCTGTGGATTTTTTCAGGATTTTCTAGATATTGGATCATGTCATTAGTGAATAGTGCAAGTTTTACTTCTTCCTTTCCAATTTGAGTGCCTTTTATTTCTTTATCTAGCCTAATATCTCTTGCTAGAACTTCTAGCACAGTATTGAATAACAGTGGTGACAGTGGGTATCCTTGTCTTGTTCCTGATCTTAGTGGGAAAGCTTTCAGTTATTCACTATTGAATACAATGCTAGCTGTAGGTTTTCCATATATGCACTTTACCATATTGAAAAAGCTTCCTTCTATTCTTCTTTTTTGAATGTTTTTATCAAAAAAGGATGCAGTATTTTGTCAAATGCCTTTTATGTATCAATTGAGAGGTTCATGTGACTTTTCTTCTTCAATTTATTAATGTGGTTTATTACACTAACTGATTTTTTGTGTGTTGAACCACCTTTGCATGCCTGGTATATAATTCTCTAAATGTGCTTTTGGATTCTGTTTGCAAGTATTTTGTTGAGGATTTTTTTTTTTTTCTCTATTATCATTAGAGATATTGGTCTGTAATTTTCTTTTTTCTTAGTATCTTTATCTGGTTTTGGTATTAGGGTGATGTTCGCTTCATAGAATGAGTTTGCTGGTTTTCTTTCCTGTTCAATTTTTTTTGGAAGAGCTTCAGCAAGATTGGTATTAGACCATCTTTGGGTGATTGGTAGAATTCATCTGTGAAGCCATCTGGTCCTGGGCTTTTCATCTTTGGGGGGTTTTTGATGGCTGTTTCAACCTCTTTACTTGTAGTTGGTTTGTTAAGGTCTTCTCTTTCTTCTAGGGTCAGTGTAGGTTGTTTGAGTGTTTCTAGGAATTTGCCCATCTCATCTACCTTGTCCAGTTTTTTGGCGTACAGTATCCTCTTATGATCTCTCTCATTTCTGTAGGGTCAATGGTCATGTCCCCTCTCATTTCCATTTTATTTATATTCATCTTCTCTCTTTTTTACCTTGTGAGTCTAGCTAAGGTTTGTCAATTTTGTTGACCTTTTTGAAGAACCAACTTTTGGTTTGGTTGATTCTCTCTATTGTTTTGTTGTTCTCGATATCATTTATTTCTGCTCTAATTTTTACTATTTCTTTCCTTCGGCTTGGTTTAGGATTAGTCTGCTATTCTTTTTCTAGTTCCTCCAGGTGTGCAGCTAGATCTTCAATTTTAGCTCTTTCTTCTTTTTTAATGTAAGTATAGAGGGTTATAAATTTCCCTCTTAGCATTGTCTTAGTGGTGTCCCACAGGTTTTGATGTGTTGTGTTCTCATTTTCATTCATTTCAAGATATTTACTGAATTCTCTTGCGATTTCTTCTTTGACCCACTGATTATTTAAGAGTGTGTTGTTTAATCTCTGTATATTTATGAACTTTCCCTTTTTCCATCCATTATTGAGTTCCAGCTTCATTCTGTTATGATCAGAGAATGTGATTTGTATAATTTCAGTCTTCTTAAATTTATTGAGACCTGTCTTGTGACCCAGCATATGGTCTATCCTGAGAAGGATCAGTGAGCACTTGAAAAGAATGCATATCCTGCTGGTTTAGGGTGTAATGCTCTATAAACCTGTTAGGTCTAGTTTATTTATCATATTATTCAAGCTCTCTCTTTCTTTATTTGTCCTCTATGAAGATATTCTATCCAATACCGAAAGTGAAGTCTCCAGCTATTATTATAGAGACATCTATTTATCCCTTCAGTTTTGCCACTGTGTGCTTCATTTATCTTGGGACACCCAGGGTAGGTGCATAAATATTTATAATAGTTATTTCGTCTTGTTGAATTGCCCCTTTTATTAATATTGAATGACCCTTCTTCATCAATTATAACAGTTTTGCATTTAAAATCTATTTTGTCCAATATTATTATTGCTACTCCAGTTCTTTTTTGGTTACTATTTGCATGGAATATCCTTTTGAAATCTTTCACTTTAAACCTGGTTGTGCCCTTACATCTGAGGTGAGTCTCTTGTAGACAGCATATAGAAGGTTCATATTTTTCTATCCATTCCATCATACTATGTCTTTTGATTGAGTAGTTCAAGCCATTAACATTCAATGTTATTACTGTAAAGGCATTACTTACTTCATCCATTTTGTCCTTTGGCTTTCCATTGTCATATCTTACTAGTGTCTGTCTTTTTACCCTTTAAGTTACCTTTACTAATAATCTGGATTTCTACACTCTTCTCCAAGTCTCTCACCCTTGTTTTTTGTTTTTTGTTTTTTTCCATTCAGGCTGCAGCACTCCTTTTAGTATCTCTTGCAATTCTGTTCTTTGGTGAGTATACTCTCTCAGTTTTTGTTTGTCTGTGAAGACATAAACTCGCCCTCATTTCTGAAGGACACTTTTGTCAGATACAGAATTCTTGACTGGTAGGTTTTCTCTTTCACTACCTTAAACACATCATACCACTTTCTCCTCACCTCCATGGTTTATTATGAGAGGCCAGCACTTAATCTTATTGAGGGTCCCTTGTATGTGATGCTTTGCTTTTCTCTTGTTGCTTTCAGAATTCTCTCTTTATCTCTGATATTTGTCATTCTGAATGGTAGGTGTCTTGGGATAGGTCTATCCTGATTTATTCTGTTTGGGGTGCATTGTCCTTCATGGATATTGATATTCATAAGGGTTGGGAAGTTTTGGGGCCATTATTTCCTCAAATATTCTTTCTGCCCCTTTTCCAATCTCTTCTCTTTCTGGGACACTGATAATACTTATGTTTGTTTATTTCATGTTGTCATTCAATTCCCTAAAACCCTGTTCTATTTTTTTCATTATCTTCTATTTCTGTTCTCCTGTCTTTTCCAGTTTGGATGTTCTGTCCTCAAAATCATTAATTCTGTCTTTGAACAATTCAAATCTGCTGTTATATGCCTCTAAAGCATATTTTTAAAAGATTTATTTTAATTTATTCTCCCCCCCCTTTGTTGTTTGCACTTGCTGTCTGTTCTCTGTGTCTATTTGTTGTGTGCTTTCTGTGTCTGCTCATTTTCTTTTTAGGAGGCACTGTGAACTGAACCCGGGACCTCCCATGTGGGAGGGAGGTGCCCAATCACTCGAGCCACATCCGCTCCCTGCTTGTTGTGTCTCTCATTGTGTTTCCTCATTGTATCTCCTCATTGAATCATCTCATTGCATCAGCTTGTTGCACCAGCCTATTGTGTCGGCTCACTGTATTGCTCATCTTCTTTAGGAGGCACCAGGAACCAAACCCGGGACCTCCCATGTGGTAGTCAGCCATCCAACTGCTTGAGCCACATCTGCTTCCCCCTCTAATGTATTTTTAGTCTCATCCATTGTGTCTTTCTTTCCCATATGTTTTGTTACTTTTCTTTGTAGCCTTTCTAATTGTTCTTTATGCTTGCCAGTGTCTTCTTAATATCCTTTATTTCAGTCATATTTTCCTTCAGTCATTTGAATTGATTTAGGAGATTTGTGTGATTATCATTGATTAGTTATCTTAAACCCCGTATCCTGTCAGAGTATTTGATTTGTTCCTTTGGCTGGACCATCTCTTCCTATTTCCCAGTGTGGTTTAAAATTTTTTGCTGATGTCTAGGCATCTGAATATGTTGGTGAATTTACTCTGATGGTCAATCTCTCTCTCACTCTCGTTCTTGAGGTACCAGGGGCAGGGATTGAATTCAGGACCTCATATGTGGGAACCCGGCACTCAACCACTGAGCCACATCAGCTTCCCTGAGTAGGTTTTTTCATTTGTTTTGCTTGTTGTTTGTTTTTTCATTTTTTCAGGAGGTTCCAGAAACCCAACCTGGGACATCCCATGTGGGAGGCCCGCATTCAACCACTTGAGCCATATCCACTTCCTCTCTGTCTTGCCTAGTTTTTTTTTTTTTCACAGCTCCTCTTTGATTTTTGTTTCAACTTATTTTAAGTTTTTAAAATTGCCCAACTTAAGTTACCAAAATTAGGCCAGGGATTCACTAACGGGGCACAGATTTTCTTCCCGGGTAGGCCTAAGGAGAGACTTAAACAGTTTTTATCCTTGCAATTTCCTGGTTTGCCAGCAGATGGCACTCATCAGCAAACCTTTCCACTGAAGTGCTTCTTTCAATGTCAGCTTTCCTGTGTTTTGTTGTCTGAAAAGAGCCAATATTCAAAGCAGGCTCTGCTGACCAAATTCACTAAAGAGAAGGCCTCTAACTCAACTTCCCACTTCCCTTGTGGATTAGATATTGGACAACTCAGATATCTCAAGTGGAAAATGAAAAGCCTGCCTCATGAGATTGTTATGAGGAGTACATGAGATAATGCGCACAGTGCTGGGATAAGTGAGTGCTTGCAAAATGGAATTGTGGTCATGGTCACCAGGCAGGATGACCCCTGGGCCTGGAGAGAAGATGCACCCAACCTTATCATCTGCACACAGGGAAGATGCACCTCAGGTGGCTGCTACGGGCAGCTGCTAAGTCATTGGAGCACAAATGCAGATGGAAGAAGCCCTCCAGAGAAATTTGAGAGAGAGAACTTGTCTGGAGAAAGGCACATCACAGAGGGAATTTATATTATGGAGCTTCATCCTGGGACTCTTAAACATTATGACTCATGGAAACAACACTCAATCCATAATCAAAAGCTTGAAATGTGAGCTCTCTGAGGGCAAGATTTGTTGATCTTGTTCACCACTGTATCTGAAACAGAGGCTGGTGTGGGGGAGATACTCAATCTGTATTCATTTACTGAGTGACTGAATGAATCAAACCATCACCCTGTCTCTTTTATTAGCAGTTTGATCTTAGAGAAATTAATTAACCTCTCCAAACCCCTGTTTTATGGCCTGTAATATGGGACCCAGAATAGCATATACTTAACTGGATTATTCAAGTATTAAGAGAAGCAATACCCCAGTGTGGGACATGACTCCCAAGGATGAGCCTCCCTGGCACTGAGGGATTACTACTAAGCACTAACTAGCAACACAACTGGAAAAAGACCTTTACCCAAAGGGGGAAAGGGTGAAGACAAATAAGTTTATATGACTAAGAGAATTCAAAGTGAGTTGGGAGGTCATTTCAGAGGTTATGCTTATGCACATCTCATAGACTGCCAAAGTAAATATTACCTCAAATAGTGGCACTCCTGAGGGCTCTGTAGACATCCAGACACTATAAGCAGGGAAGAAGGCTCAGGAGTTTGGCACCCTGCCAGTAGGCCCTACTTTGGAATTTACATTCCCCAGTGTGATAGAATTGGACTCAGTTGTGTTTTCCCTACACATGGCTCTGCTGCCTCTCTATTTGAACCTATAGTTAGTACTAGAGTTGATATTTGTATGTCCAAGGGACTTAAATCTTTGGGTTGTCCATGTGCCAGTTAGGCCCTGAATCTCAACAGACTTGCAACACATACTCTCCAGTTCATTGGCCTCACTCAGGACAACTAACAAGGAGAAGATGATTGACAACGACCATTTCAAGGAACAGAGAGTCTGCAACTGCAAGCAAGAAAGTTCCATCCATCTGCCCCACGATCTAAGTCCCCTTTCAATTAGAGGTGGAGTGGGCATCACCATCACAGAATCCTCAGGATTGGGGAATGGATGATGGACTAGAGTAGACTTACAATTGTTCTACTGTAGACTTGTTGTGATCCTAGCAATGGAAGAACTTTTATCATGGATGTGGAGGCCATGGCCACTGGAGGTTCTGAGGTGTGGGATAGGGAAAAATAGGTCTAATTTGGGGGCATTTTTGGCCCTTGGGAATTACCCTGAATGACATTGCAATAACAGATACAGGCCATTGCATATCTAATGTAATAACTTGCAAAAATGTGTGTGAGAGAGTGTAAATTACAATGTAAACTATAATCATCACTTAGTAGCAATGCCCCAAGATGTGTTCATCAATTGTGGCAAATGCACCACACTAATGAAGGATGTTGCTGATGTGGGAAAATGTGGGAGGGCTAGGGAGTGGGGCATATGGAAATTCCCTATATTTTTGTGTGTAATATTTATGTAATTTAAGTTTCTTTTAAAAAGTAAAACAATTAAAAAGTAAAAAAAAAAAAAGAGAAGCAACACTAGTGAATATTATTTCTGTTTGGGAAGATTCTGACAGCATTGTACATCACCAATTCAAAGAGCATTCTTGGAGTTGGTTGGCAAACTGATAAAATGCTTTATTGGGGGGGGTGGATGTGGCTCAAATGGTTGGGCGTCCGTCTGCCATATGGAGGGACCTGGGTTCGATCCCTGGGACCTCCTGGTAAAATAAAAAATATATATATAGAAAGCGCATGGGCTGCCAGGCTCTGTGTGCCGGTGAGCCGCCAGGCCCTGGGAGCTATGCAGCAAGACGATGACGTAACAGGAGAGAGACGCAGGAGAGAGACAAGACGAGATGCTCTGAAAGCTCCGAAAACCAGGAACCGAGGTGGCGCAGGTGGCAGAACACCTCTCTCCTACATCGGAGGTCTCCACGATCAAATCTTGGTAAAGACTGGAGGAGGAGGATGAGAAGAGATGGCAGGAAACAGACATAGAGAATTGCCCAGCGAATGGACACAAAACTGCAAATGGGGAAGGGGGGGTTAAAATGGATAAAGTAAATAAATAAACCTTAAAAAAAAATGCTTTAGTGGTCAGTGGTCCTGTAGAGGCTCTCCAACAATTCTGCAGTCACTCAGAAACTTACAGCAGAGTGGAAGTCAGAGTCTGCATAGCCAAGCTCCCTCTGGAGATCATAGTCCACCTTCTTTCTCTGAAACACAGGTTCAATCATGATCTTCTTCCCTTTATAGGGTGATCACCCACAGGGGAACCCCACACACTTGCCCATGGACATTCTGGTGCTTACTTTAAAATCTGTCCCATTGCATTATCATTGGGTATAGAGCCAAGCAGAGAAACACTTCACCCACTTTTTCTCATTTCCTCTACCATCCTTGTTTTTCATGACCTGTTCCCCACTCCAGGTCTTCTCTAACCAGTCTCCCTGGTCCAGTAGAGTAGAATAAGTACCAGATTAGTATTTAGAATTTCTGGGTTCTGGTCTTGGCTTTGTTACATCCAACGGACAAGTACCTGAGCAAGTCATGTCGCTTCTCTGAATCTCAGTTTTCCCACCTGCAAAGTGAAGACACTGATACCAAACTCTCTGCATTAAAGGCTCAATGGAAATAATATACTTAAGTGTATTCCACAAATTGCAAAGAACTGTATGCATCAAATCCGTTCATTCATTCTCCCTCTGTGCTTTTAAGCACTAACTAAGGGATTATTATTATTAACATTCTACACTGGTCTCCACCTACTTTGGCTGATGAGAAATGTGAACTCCTTTCAGAAGTGACCCACAAGTCATTCAAGAAAAAAGTCCAGGGCTTCAGCCAGAAGCAAGAGAGGCAAGAAAAGAAAATCTCTCAATGAAGGACCCCGTGTCTGCAGATTGGTGGTCTTCTGTGCCTGTGTGGTTCTCAAACCCTCTTTTGCTCCATCCCATCATGCCGTTTTGACATTAGCACTACAGAAGCCCAAACCTCACTGCCGGAGCCACCACTCATCAATCTCATGCAGCGTAGTTACTAAGGCTTCAGGGGGCCTGGGCTCTAGTGAACTACATGTCTGAGTAATTAATCTTCTTGGTCCCAGAGCCCTTATATGTGGGCAGCCTCCACCAAAGCCAAGAGGGATGTTGCAGATTAGTTGCTTAAGTGCAGCCTGGAAGCTGCCTTCCCAGTGCAGTGGTACTAATCAAACCCCCACCCCCACCCCATGACGGGTGCTCTGTCAGAGAAGCGAGAGGTTAATTATGGCTTTGGCACTATTATGGAATTTGTTGATTAACTCCCAGGGGGATTGATTGATTCTCAAAATAGAAACATCTGTTTATTTGGGGTAAGCCCAAATATTAAGAATTCTCTCCTGATCCTGGCTCTTTTTATATCAATTGGGTCATGAAAAGATTACTGGATGTTATATGAAGACAATTAAGTAAACTGACATTTTTTTCAACAGCAATTACTACTTTTTTTGTTACTACTACTGAAAACTCAGATACAGGGAATAAAATGAAGAACACAGCAAAATTATTTTACATTATAAATCAAAGGAGAGGCATAACTCCACTTACAGTTTCAGACATTAGTTCATTTTATTCTTTTTGAATTAGAATAGAACGTAAATGTAATGATTTTACTTAAATTTGATTTTTCCCTCTCTCAACACATTTAACGTAATAACTTAACTACCTTGTATGACTGGTAACATCTTTAGTAAATGTACTAATTATGTAAAAACATTTCGTTATGACCTGAATGGGAGTGAAGACTGTAACTGGGGTCATTATTTGAGTTCTTGTAAAAGTTCCATTAAAATTTTTTCCTGTACCAAATTTACTACTGTCATATTTAGCATTAAAAAAAAGGGAAATAAGTAGCACAAGCTAGGAAAAAATAATATGTTCTGCAGGCAAAAATTTGGACAAAGTTTATTTCTACCTGTGACCACCACTCAGTTTTAAGTCAACCTAGTTATTTTGGGCAGATTTACTAACCAAATTCTGCAGAATCGTTGTCATTGAAATGGTTCTAAATTTTGACCTTGTCCATGTGCATGCGTGTTGTGTGCATGTATGTATATGCATGGAAAGAGAGGGTTTTATTTTCTAATTCCTCCCCCAATTATTCAATCACATGTTCATTACAAACAATTTTGGAAGAACAGAAAAGCAAAAAGAAGCAGGGAAAAACAAATTATTCCAGTCTAATCAAAGTCTAGCTTCATAAGGTTTAAGCGGCCAGGCGGGAGTGAGACCATAGCTATAGTGGACACCCTCCTCCTTGATCTAGCTCAAGAGAGAGAAAATTTCAGACTACCCAAGGGGAAATCCTATAAATGGTAATTTCAGGTAATTACATCTAAGAATGATAATTTATATTTAATGAGTGTTTACTAAGTGTCAGGTTTTTTATGGGTATTGCTTTATTACATTTTCCCAGCCAGCCTATAATGTGAGGCTATTATTCTCACCATTTCAGAGTTGAGAACATTGAGACTTATAAACGTCAAAATAACTTCATGGTCATTTCCAGAAAGTGGTAAAGGCAGGATGCAAACCTACCAATCTGACTAATGAGCTCATGTTATCAGATACCATATTATTTGCCTCTATTCTATTTTTAGAATGAACTTATACCAGTTTCAAAGATGATTGCAAATAACTTCAAAATTCCAGGTAAAAATCACAAATCTGAAGCTCTATAGGTTGATATTGCTCTCAGTTGTAGTAATGTGTGAAAACTTTTTCTCAGGTAACCTTTGAAACTTGCATTTAAAATACCAAAAAGGCAAGAAAGACATAGGGTGTAGACCCTATGTCCAATTGCATATTGCCAAAGATGGCTCCGAATGATCTCAGTTTTTACTTAATGGCAAAAAGGTGAAGATATTGGGCTGAAATCTCCAAACACTGGTTTCAGTGGTCATGGTATTATTGTTATACCTGAAAATGCAGTTCCTCTTTCATATGAGAGGAATAGTTTTACCAGGCCTTCACCAGTCAAATAGAATATACCTTATTTCCTCAATTCTAAGATGCATTTTTTCTCATTTTAACATTTCTGATAGAGTCGTTTGTCAAATAATCAATGCATACCTTTAGTTGGGGTTTTCTCCCAAAGCTGTCATAAACTTGATGTTGCAGTTTATTATCCAGGAAAAATTCTATTCTTCAGCTTTTCCTCTCAAAACCCATCCCCAACGTTAACCCTCAACCCTTGCCTGGCAAAGGTAAGCCATCGCGGACGCATTCCCCCATGTCGTGCAAACATGAAGAGCTAGTCTGTGGATCTAAAGAGGAGAAACAACTTAACAGCTAACCTGGGAGCAGGAAGAAAACTTCTCAGTGACTATCAGAATAAATATCTGTACAGCCACTTCCCAAGTTAAGACACAAAAGCTGCTGCAGCAAACCATTGTCCCTGTGTGTGTCATATTGCAGAACTGACTAAAAATACTCATTACTGCCTATTTCATTATGGGCTTTGATTATTTGAGCTATAAGTACATAGCCATTTGTATGTAGATATATATAAAATAGACAATTGCCAGAAAATTGTATATAAGTATAATGCTGCATAATATCACAAATATTCCTAAGATTCCAACGTATTTGCACCAATTGCAGCCCATTCTGCACAGAGAAAACATCTCCTGCACGACTGCAGGTACTGCTAAGTACAGTAGATTTAAAACTAAAATGGCTTACTAGTTTCTAAATAATCCCCTAGGAAACAGTTTAGTCTAGACCATTATCTTGATAGTTCATAATTAGGTTCAATAATAAAGCTTGTTTTGCTGACCTAGGTCAGATTGGCGTGTCCACAGCATCTGGGCACAGTGACCTTGCTTTGAGAGGGTATTGTTAGAAAATCCATTATTATCATCACATACACTTCAGAGAAGTGGCTGTTTTGTGAATTGATGGTGTGATGTTGCCACTTTAGATAAAAGAGTCCATGAATTATTGACTTAATGAGTTAATGTTGCTTGATTTCACAACAAAGTCTTTACAATCTCAATGCTATTTACTGAACACATAATCACAGCATATGAAGGAAAGCGCAGGTAATAGGTTATGCTGAGCATTTATGAGTCACATCACATCTGAAAAAGGCATGAACCTCATGGAGGTGTCACTGCCTCGCTCTCAAAGGCATGACACCTTGGTCAGTGTGTCTAAGGCCAACTCATGAACAGTCTCTTGAGATGGCTTTCTTTCCCATTATTTCTGCCCTGTAGACACAGAGCAGTTAATTGCTTTTTCCTCTTCCTCAGAATCTGTTTTGGGCCCCAGGCAAGGCCTAGGGATCAGTCCTTTGTAATCAACCTGGCTGTTGCTGGGTCCAAATTCAAAGAGAGCCCGAAGAGAGTGCTCCCTCGCAAGGACTATGCCAGTACCCTGATGCTCGCCCTGGCAAAGTGAAAGCAAAAATCCTAATGTAATATGTTTTAACCTAAAGTACACAGAACTTGGGGGAGACTGTAAAAATCCAGGCACAATGCAGGCGGCAGATTTGCCAGAGAAGCTGGTGAGCGGGTGAAACACATTGATTCAGCAGACCATTCCTAATTAAGGTTCAGCTACCATTTATGGAGTGCTTATTATCTGCCAAGGGTATTATATGCAGTATTTCATTCAGGCTTTGCAGCAAACTTTCAAAGTAGGTGTTATTTTTCCTATTTTACAGATGAGGAAACTGAGCCCCAGAGAGAAGTAACTTGCTCAGAGTTACAAAACAAGCAGGTGAGGAGTCAGGAATCAGAGTGGGGTTTGGCTGACTCCAAAGCATGTAGCCTCCTGATTCCATCTTTTTCCAAGTCTGTCATCTGTATGGTGTTTAATAGTCTACAAATCTCTCAGCCTGTGGGACAGCATTTGTAAATTCCTCTCGTCATACTCCAAATCAAGTTAAAAGTAGATGATATTCAAGATGGATCATATTTCAGTTTCAACATGACTCTCCAGCCTTACACCCTGGAGAGCTAGCCAAGTATCCTTTACTCTTTGCTTCCCACCACATCCCTTGCTTTCATGCATAGAGATCTTGGCTCAGATATTCCCTTTCTGTCCCTAGTGAAATTTGACCCATTTTCCAATATTCTTTCTTTCTGTTTTTGTTCTCACGAAGCTTTTCTGATTCTCCACCGCCTATTAAAAACCACCATGTATTCCATTCTCCAAATTCCCATAACTTTCTGCTTATGCTCCTCTTAGGGTATTTTATCCCAGTCTGATTTGTGATTATTATGTGTGGTTGTGCTAGCTTCCTCTTGTGGAACCGGGAGCCCTCTGAGGGCAGGAACCATGCCTTAGTCATTGCTATATCTCCAGGGTATAATATCATTTCTAGAAAGAGGGATACTCAATAATGTTTGTTAGATGAATGAATGGTCCAGAGGTCCTCCATATGATTCTTAGTGAAAGGACTATTTTGAAAGAGTAGGGAAAGTTACCTTGATTATTTGCCCTTTTGTACCAGCCTACCCTTCTGTTTTTATATCAGAACACAGGAATGGGATGGGAGAAAATAGACTTATATGCAACAGCTCCTCTGCCCTGTCTCACTGCCCCTATTTTCTCTGTCTGCAAGGACTTTTTAACCAAATTAGGGAGATTTTCTGCTCTATCTTGGGCAAGTTACTTAACAGCACTGTAGTGCAGTGTCCTCATGTGTACAAGAGGGGTCTTATAGTACCTTTCAGTATTTACCACATTTCTGGATACATCTTATGTCCCTGCTTGCGATTTTTCTTTTCCATTTCCATACATACTGCACTAGTCTATCAGAAAGTTATTCCTTCTGCTGAGCTAAAATCTGCCCCCTTCTAATGTCATCCATTAGTCCAAGGCCTACAGTTGAACACAGAACATGTCTAATACCTCTTCTATGTAATTTTGGTGACAAAAATACCCATTTGGGATGTATAGATACAGTTCATTTGAGGAGTAGGCATGCCATCAGGAACCATGCTGGGAACTTAAGGTAGAAACAGCCCGGGCCACGCTTCACCCCTTACTAGTCGTCTTCTGCCATGATAGGCAGTGTGGTGTAGTGGAAAGAAGATAGATTTTTGATTCAGGTGTTCCTGGATTCAAATCCTGCCTCCACTGGGTTGGCTTTGGGGCAAGTCATTTAACCTCTTTGATCCTCACACGGAAATACCCTACCTCAAGGTGTTTTTGGAAGATTAAATAATATTAATAGATGCAAAGTGCTCAACAAAGAGAAGATGTTCTAAAAGCTGTTAGTTCTGTTTCACCCCCGTTTCCTGTAACTTTTTTTTATATATATATAAAATGATCAGGGGCTCCAGTTGAAAGAAAGCAGCAACAGTAACTCTTCTGGTTTACATACTAAAATGTTTTTCTCAAAAATATCAAATATTTAAACAAAAGCATACAATAAAATGATATCAAAGAACTTTCAGATATTCCAACAAATGGCCATTGCTGATCCACTAAATGTGAACAATTTTACTTGGGTTTTTATGATTTAACTTTATTTTCAAATTAAAAAAAAAAAAAACAGTAACAGTGACAACACTTTTGGTCAGGTCATCTGGGGGTTATATGGAGTCAGAAGAAAAGCTGAAAGCATTCTGTGGTTCTTAAAAGGTTGAAAACCACTAATACAGATAAAGCTTTGAGGAATGGGGAAATGGAGCTGAAGGCCCAGAGAGAATGTGTTCTTGTGTCCACCCCCGCCCCCCAGACCTCTTGCCTCCAGACAGGAGAGCCCAAGAGAGAAGAGGGAAGCCAGTCTGAGGCCTGTGTGTATATACTGGAGGGTGGGGGGATGCACTGCCTGGCTCCGGGGAAAGCCCTAATATTGTCTTTTCCCTGGGTCTTCCCAGACATCCTGCTTTCTAACAAGTTATAGCTGATGGGATCTTCTGTCTTCAGGACCTCTGGGCAAGTTCTCCCAGTGATGCACCAGGGAATGCTCCACTGTTTGTCACCCATTTAGAAAACCTTCAGTTTGAGTGGCTCTCAAGAGGAAAACTGTTGAATGCGACAAAAGAATGATAAGAGAAAGACCCTGTCTTTCAAGAAGCACCATGATATGTCCCAGTCAGCTCCTTTATTCCAGCTGCACCCGCCCCCCATCCGCAGTGGAATGTTCTTTCCCTGTATCTTTGCTTGAGTCTAAGTGAGGGGCCACCTTCTACAAGAAGTTTTTTCACACTGATCTTCCTGACTTCCTTTTGCACATATGCATGTATCTCTGCAGAAAAGGTATACAAGAGGCTGCTCTGGTCTAACTCATGTGCTTAGTATGATGCGTCTGTTTGTCCTTTTTCTATCTCTGCCACCACTTCCTATCCTAAACACCAATACTGTCCTCCTTTCTCCTCCTCTGCACCACAAAACCACTCTTAGGGCTGTCTGAACTTGTTCTTCCACTTCCTTCCTCACTCCCTCACCCTTTATCCCTTTGCATCCTAAAATGTGTCTCACCACCCCCTGATGAAACCTACCCCTTAAAGACCCACCATGACCTCTAAATCTCTCACCTGCCAAGAGGCTCTGTGCTAAATAAAGTACTCAGCTGCAGCACTTAACTTCCCCTTAGTGCCTCCTTCTAGCTGGCTTTTGAGTTGTCATCTTAAAATGTTTATTTCGGTTGTACTGTTTGAAGTGTGTTGATCATTTAAGTCTCTTCAAATGCCCTTTGGAAGAAGGCGGGGAATGAAAGCTAGTTACTGATGTCCCCAGATCCTGTGGCTTCTTCCCAGCTCTTCTCTGACTTTCGACGCTGCTGCTGGCTCTGTCTCCTAGAACCCCTCCTTGCCCCTGCCCTCTCACTCTCTGTTGCCACCTCCTTTGCTGTCTTCTTCTCTTGCCTCCGAATGGATACATTTGCCCTTGTCCTCTACTCTCCCCTTTGCCCTTTTTTTCCATTCACTACCCTATTCTCTCTTCCTTGTTAAATCCAATCATCTGGGACTGTAGTGCCAATGGGTCCCAAATCTGGATGATTAGTACAGACTCAAGTCACAAACCTGCATTTCCGGTGACCTCTTCAACAGTTCTTCTCGGAAATGCTGTGGGAACCCCTGACTCAATAAATTTAAAACCAACTCACGTTTACCCCCTTGCCTCTGCCTTCTTCTTGTGTGTTAATGGCATCACCATATCCTTAGTCCCCTAGACTTGGAACTTCGGAGCCCTCTTCTACGGTTTGCTGTCTTCCCTCCATAGTGGATCCATAGCCGTACCCTGCTAGGTCAGCCTCCTCAGTGTCCCACTTTGTCCCCGCATCTCCCTTACCACTGCCTCTGCGCTAACTCAGGCCCTCATGACTGCTCACCTGAGCTGCTGCCTCAGCCTCCTCATCAGCCCCCTGCGTCCAGTCCTTTCCCACTCTAATATATTTTTCTCACTGTGCCAGCATCATCTTCCTGCAGTCCTTCTCTGATCATGCTGCTCCCTGATTTGATACCCTTGCTGCCTCCTAATGCCTACAGAATAATGACCAGATGACTTAGCATGTGAATCAAAACCTCCCAAGGTTTGTCCCCCACTCTCCTCTCCCTGCTCCCCTCTGCTTCTCCTGCCTTCAGTTCCCCAACACTCCTTATCCTTTCTCACACACTTACCTTGATTCCTTTCCTTCCCCATATCCCTTCATCAAAAAGTAACCAGTTTTCCAAGTACAACACAAATGTATCCCCACCTAAGAAGTCTTTCCCAATCTCTCTGGCCAGAAGCCAGCTTCCTCCTCTGTATTTTGCTCACACTGTTAACATTTGTACTGGACTTAGAGGGAAATCATTTCATTTATTTTGAAACTTTCCTATATTATTTGCTGAGAATTGGGCTAGGTGGTTCACATGTCTGTTCTTTATACTTCTCATACTAATTCTATAAAATGGGTTTTATTGAAACCATTTTACAGATGGGGAAACTGAGGCTCGTATAGCCTAAGTAACTTGGCCAAGGTCATATGGGCAGAGGGGCACAGTCAGTCTTCAGACCACAGTCCTTATGTTCTTTTCACTAAACCAGGTCCTCTCTTTTAAAGAATTTTCCCAGTTTGTCCTCTGGAAAGCCACAGGAATCTAAACGAATTGATATGACTGTTTAACAGTGACAAAGCAGCTCTGACATTGGACTGCCCTAGTTCTTTGCTTGGCTTTTCTCCTTTCAGACCCTCTTCTGATATTTGGTTTCTGTTGCCTTTTAAAAGTTTCATTATTATGCATAATGTATTCATTGAAGGGCAGCATTTCCTGTAATTTATGTCTCTTCATCTTACTACTCAGCAATTCCTCAGTATTTAACCTCATAAATTTCCAGTTATTGTCCTATATTTACACATTGCATCTGCCGGAGAAGTCTATATGCAATTTAATACCGTGCGGAATCCAAAGGGACACGTACAAGGAGGGTGAGCCTGCTGCTTCTGCCTCTCCTAACATAGTCAGATCGCTAGTGAGCAAAAGCAAACAATCTTTACCTCCCCTCCCCCCAATATTTATCTTATTAAATAACAGTATGGCCTGAATCCCTTGACTTTACAAAATCTTCTCCTGCCTGTTCCTGGGAGCCTGTGAGCTGCTGGCCTCAACGTCCCTTTGTGGCAGTGGTGCATTTTGTATGCTGCACCTCTCCATCAGTCTGCTGGCCTGCCTGTTCGTCCCCCTCTGAAAGGCCAAGCAGTACGGAAACCTCACCTCACCGGGCTCTCAGCTCCCTTTGTTTCTCTTATATTGTTCTGCCATTGCCCTAAGGCCAAAAGATCTTTGGGGCAGTGGCCCTGTTTGGTGTTTGGCACAATTTCATTTACTGAATATCTCTATGTACATTTATGATGCCATATAACAATAATAAAAACAGAACAGCCTAGGGCATCGTTTTTTATTGTTGGCTCCATGGCAGCTGTGGAGGATGGGGAGGTGCAGGAGAAGAGTGCAGGCATGATACAGGACTGGCCAATGGCGCCTTGCCCTTGCGGGGCTGCTTCTGCTGAGCCACAGCCCCTTCCAAGGGGCTTAGATGATGACCCCTCGCCGAGCCATTGGAAGTTTCCTAAACCCTCTGCAACAGTAGAAAAGACTGGAAGGGAGGATCTTGTGCTCTGTAGGGGAGCTGTCCAGGTTGCCTAGCCCACTATTTTTCAAGTGGCAGGCTTGCCCTTCTCCACACGTGTGCAAAATGGATGACGGCAGCACTCATGCTGTTCATCACTGCCTGTTGCTGAATTGATGCAGCTCTCCTCAGATGCCATCGGCTGAGCAGTAATCCATATTGATGGCTGGGTATATGCCCCAGATCCACTGACTTGGGCTTCAGCATGTTGAAAAGGCTGTTACAGGGTTTTAGAGGCAAAAATTTGTCCCATGAAGATGACTCTGGGAGGCAGCATAGAATAATGGACAGATCTTTGACTCTGAAATTAGGTTGCTTGGCTTGGTATTTCAGACCTGCCCTTTACTAGCTGTGTGACCTTGGGTAAATCACTTAACCTCTCTGAATTTCAGTATTTTCTTCTGCAAGTGGGGAGAAGAGAATAACTCTACCCCACAATGTTGTTAAAAAGCCAGAGACTATGTTTGTATACACTCACAAACACACAAACTCACACTCATATACATATATATGTATAGACTATATATTTATACATGCACATCATCCCTTCACATAGGTTTACATACATACATATGTGAATACACACATGCATGCACATGTACATATGCTTATATATATGTGCATATACATATGTACATATGCACATATAGCCTTTTTATATTAAAGTGAAAAGAGCTATATGAGAGATCATTATTATTGGTACTATAGTCAAGTATTTTTAAATGGAAAGAAATGTGCAGAAGGAAATCTCCATATTACATATGTTAACATAGAGATGTAGCAAGGCAAAGATAAATCTTGAAACCTGTACTGAAGATTGAAGGAGAAATATTCATTTTAGATAATTCCTACTACTTCAGGTGCCTTGGTTGATCCGGAACACTTGGCACAATTCTGACACAAGTGCAATTATTGGCAGCATCTGTTTTAGAAAGAGCAAGTGAGCCCTGTCTAAGCTTAAAACAAAAATCAATGCTGATTTTTACATCTGTTCAGAGTGTGTGGCTTGTAAACAGTTAAAGGAGCTTGTTCTGTGGGGATCCATGGATTAAGAATGGGAGAGCACACGGGTGGGATGTACTGGAAAAATGAATTCTGTCCAGCTGACTGGTATTGATCATAGAAACACATGGTTAGCTGCAAGCGGCCCTTGAAATGTGCGAGAGCCAAAAGGGACTGAATCTAGTTTACAAAATGTGTGTCAGTGAAAAACAGATTCATTTTGGGTGGGGTATTTTGTCATGGTGCCAAAGCAAAGGCAAACTTAACAACCAAAGGAAAGTGAACTGACCACCTGGCATGAGGGGCTGCAAGCATCTGCTGCTCAGGTTTCTTTAGTGATCCTAGCTGTTTTGGCCCCACATGCTCTTTGTGCAGGGGCCATTTCCCCGCAGCTTTTAAAATGGCCTCTTCTTCGCTGTATGCAAACCCTCGTCAGCACAATGTACATGCTATTTTGGGGGTTATTACAGATGAGTTAACAATCATCTCAAGCTGCACATGCTAAATACTGCACTGGGCCCTGCAAAAGAAAGAGGTCAATTCCCTTTACATGTTCTGAGGGCTTAACAGACCTTTCCAGAAACAGAGGATTGATAAAGAAGATAGGGATGGTCTGTTCTAGGGCAATATTTTCTTTTATTCAACAAGGAATATGTCCTGCAGTGCTTTTTTGACTTGCTGATCTGATAATTTTAACCAAAAAGTTGAACAAGCACCTTAGCTGTTTCTACCTTTCTCTCTAAGTGAGAAATCCATTTTACCTACAAAATTGAAAAGGCTACAAGGAGGTGTTTCCTCAACTGTAGGCAAGGAAGAGGAGGTAGCTGCTCTGGATTTGCCCTTGCCTCTCCTCCTCTGTTGATTTTGACTCCTAGTTTTTGTGTGTTGGAAGGTATGTCTATCTACCGGTCCCCAAACCCAGTATTTCAGTTTCCTTCAGTTATTAGTGGGAAGGAAGGGGATCAGGGAACACACTGGAAGCCATTTATCTTCTTCTTCTTTGTAAATGAAAGAGGCCAATCAATAGGGCAATAAGGAAGGAGGACAAGCAGCGGGGAGGGACCCACTGTGCGAGAGGTCTATTCACAGCCAGCGCCCCATGCACACACCTGCCAGAGGCGCAGCTTGTTAGCATTCCAGAGAGGAAAACCTGGTTTGACTTTTAAATTAACTTTCTACTAAAAAGCACAAGATGGTTATGCAGTGAATATTTTCATTGCTGGTATCTGCAGAGTAAACGTACATACCAGTTTAGCATGTGGAGTTATTGAAGTCAGATGTACATTGGCCATGTTTTAGGAGGCAGTGCTGTGGAGGGGAAAAGTTATAGATCAGTGTGTCAGGCAGATTGGGGGTTCAAATCCAGACTTCGCCACTTCTCAGCTCTGTGGACTTATTCGGCTACTTTGTTTCTCTGGACTTTCGTTTCTTCATATGTATATTAGAATGATAACAGTACCTATCTCAGGGAATGCTGGGAACATGATATAGGATAATTTGTGCAAAGTACTTCATGGAATGCATATATACAGTTAAGTGCTAAAAAATGTGAGTTCTTATTAGTGCCATGTTTATGGAAACTGAGGTGATAAAAGTTTAGAGAGAGGAAACAGGCAACTCCATGTGAACCCGTAAGGCCCAGTTGGGACTATTCTATCATATGGATAAATCTGCAATTTCTTTAAGGAGGAACCATCTCCTTAACAGTGAGGCTTCCCTAGTTATCAAGAGATGAAGTATGATTATGATTTGGATGGATATGACATCCCAATATGTGAAGATACTAAATATCACCATTGCTGATCTCCAGTGTTCTAGTCACATTAATTTTTACTGAAACAGGACTTTAGAATGCACACATCTCATATGTTCATTTTGTGGAACACTTGAGAGAGGTTAAGTGACTTGCCCAGGTTCACATGTTGAGTTAGTGGGCTGACTCATATTTCTCTCTCATTCTGTTTTCATTTCCGAGGCTGCTCAAAGCAGATATCATGAAATGCGTTTGGTTTAAACAATGGGAATTTATTTGCCTACAGTTTTGAGGTTGGGAAAATGTCCAAATCAAGGCATCATCAAGGTAATGCTTTCTTCCTGAAAACCAGCTGCTGATGATCTTAGGCTCCTCTATCACATGGCAAGACATATGATGGCACCTGCTGGTCTCTCCCTTCTCTTCCAGGTTTTGCTGCTCTCAGCTTGCTTCTGTAGCTTTTTTTTTTTCTTCATTGGAGAAGTTGTGGTTTACAAACAACTGAAGTTTACAGAACAATCATGCATAAAATACGAGATTCTAATGGACCACCCCACAAACAACACCTTGCATTAGTGTGGAATTATTTGTTACAATTGATAATAGCATGTTTTTATAATAGTACTATTAATTAAAGTCCATGGTTTAGCGTAGAGTTCACTGTGTAGTGTAGTTCCAAGATTTCTTAAAAATTTTTGTTACCGTATATGCAATCTAACATTTCTCCCTTTTAATCATATTCAGATATTTCAGTGCTGTTAATTGCATTCACAATGCTGTGCTACCATCACCACCATCCATTACCAAAACACTTCCATCATTCCAAATAGGAACCCTGTACATTTTAAGCCTAAACTTCCCATTCCCCATCCCTAACTTGTCCCCTAGTAATCTATAGACTTGATTCTGACTCTGTGAGTTTGCTTATTCTAATTGTTTCAAATCAGTGAGATCATACAATATTTGTCCTTCTGTGTCTCACTTATTTTATTCAACATGATGTCTTCAAGGTTCATCCATGTTGTAGCATGTATCAGAACTTCATTCCTTTTTATGGCTGA
>JAQZBX010045687.1:0-20971 GCA_029593785.1 Cabassous unicinctus | reverse complement strand
AGGGCACACCGGCCTGAGCGGTGCGGTGGGCTGATGCAGCAACCTCACGGCAGGAAGCGGGGTGTGGCGCAATGAATAGAGCACCCATTTACCATATGAGAGGCCCCGGGTTCGCTTCCAGGCGCCTCCTTGTGAGGGCAGGCCGGCTTGCACGGCGCCGTGGGCTGATGCGGCAAGACCTCACAGCAAGGGGGAGATAAGCAGACACAGAGAAGACACGCAGCGAATGGACACAGCAGCACAAGCAGCAAGGGGGGGATAAATAAAATAAATAAATAAATCTTTAAAAAAAAAAAAAAAAGATTTAACATTTTGTGATTCTATTCCTAATCACGTGAAGCTCTAGAATAATTAGTTGACCTATTTACACATATATATATACACACACCAGTCACAGAAACTTAATTTACACAAATTGGTGGTACTTCAGACCAAAATGAGGAATTGAAAATATGCATCTTTGAAAGAACTGTCGGAGAGAATCTAATTTTCATTGGTCAGCATAAATACATTTTGTAAATATAAAAGTATAAATATAAAACACAATTTGCTAATGGATCAGACCATCTCTCATCATTTTGGTTTACTTTTTACTTCAGCCAATACTGTAGCCATTAGCTTTTTAGCATCTCACCTCAGTTATTCTTTCTTCATCAAGACTTATATTGTGGCAGGGGGAAACTGCAGAAGCTCACTAAATTCATGTAGGCACAAACCAGAAGTGATGAGGAGTTACAGTCCACGGAACAATCTTCAGCAATGGGGAAAGGCTCAGGTCAATAATTATGCAACCTTTCAATCCTTGAGGAACACAAATTTGAGGATTATTCCATACAGTTTCTCAAAGGGTTCTAATGGAATCGACCCACAGTTGCCTCAACAGATAATGCACAATGTTGGCTTTCCTTCTTCCCCATTTCTCTCTCCTGGTTCCCCTCTCCTATGGATCACGTCCCAAACAAATTACCTGCACATGAGCTCATGTCTCAGGCTCTGTTTTGGGAGGGAAGTACCAAGGCTAAGAAAATCAGTACCAGAAATGTCCTAGAAAGCAGATCTTCAGGAGGAGATTCAGGAACAGGAACACACACTGGTTCTATGGCAATAAGGATGTTATTTCTGTGTGGTAAGCCAGTGGATATAACCCCTGGCATTCAGTAGCATTTCAATTTCTAAGACTTTTACCAGTGGTGGGTTAGGATGAGTTGCAGGCAGAAGTTAACCACTGGCAGGAACTGAACAATATGGAGTCTATGGTAAATATAGGGATTTTGGAGTTGGTTGTCTCCAGTTAACTGCTTTAGGAGCCTTGAAAAATTTAAACGACAGATTCTTGTCTGACAATCGTCAATTTAAGACATGCTGTTAAAGCCAGAAGGCCTTCCCCCAGTTTAAAGAGCTCTTCATCTCCTACAGCTGTGGGGAGACTGTGCTGTAAATCAGACTTCAGATTTAATTGCAAGGGTATGAAAGCTAATAAGGAGATTAAATGACTCAACGGGGATCCTACGTGAAAGTGAAAGCATAAGAAAAGACACCTGATACCTGGATGGGAATATTTGGGATAAGGACCCTAGATTCCACCGAAAGTTCCTTGCTGGATAACCAGAGCTGGAGTCCCTGTAAAGACCTCACCTGAGGCAGGTGCCTCTCAAGATGAAGATGTTTATCCTCTTCAAGTCCAGCCTCACCTCTATCTACAACTTATAGTTCAGTAACTAGAGTCAGGTTTCAGGGTAGACCAAAGAGGAAAATACAATCCCTGTTCTGTAAGGAAATATCAAAACACTAGAGGAATTGTAGATATAGCTAATATGTTCCAGCTGGCACTGGGAAGTGGCTCTTGAAGTAGAATGCTGGAATGTGAAATATAAGAGTGAATGGAAAATAATTTATTGATATGGGTGCCTGCTCCTGTGACTCTCAGTTTAACTTCCTAGCAGACACACAGGAAGCTGAGTCTAATACAATTCTAGGATCTCTCCTTGAAATTTGAACCACTAGCAGTCAACAATAAATGAGGAGTAGATACTGCCACTGCCTTGTCATAGTAGTGAAAATCAGGAGGCAGGGATGTTATAATGGATATATTCTGTAAGAGAACCGACCACCTGATTTTGTTCCCTGGGAGGGCCTAAAGTCTACTCCCATCACTAAAAATATAAGGAACTCACTAGTGAGGGGGTACCAAATATTGGGAAGCACAGTAGTAGTTATTTGTTGATTGCAGTTGACAATAGGAGATACTGACATGTACCTGGGCTCCCCAATATCATCAAAAGGCCACCAGGAAAAGCCAGACGGTGGCATTCACAGAGTCAAAGTGCACATAATGAATGAAATGGGCACAGAGGTTGCTTTAGTCCTGAGTTATCTCTGTTGACGGCTAATAGACCATGGTGTTCCTACGGACAAGACAGATAGGCAGCCTACTTAAAGTATTATTCGACTTGCTTAATCAAAAACAAAAAAATCAAGAAGTGGAAAGCAAAAGACTGACATAATATGGTACTATGGAAATTTTGAAATCTTTGCCTAAGTTTCAGATCTAAACAATTTCATAGATGCCAAAATCTCACTGGTTAAATGCAATACTGGGTCCCTTTAAGGTAGAGTTCTGCAAACTGCCCCCAAAGTAACATGCACAGGGAAAATGGGAAAATCCACACTGTCTATGGCTGATACAGGGAACCTGAAATGCCATCATGGTTCTCCAGTTAGAATGGGGCTTATGAGGACTAGGTGACAAATAGAGTACTGGACCAAGACCCTCTCACTGTGAGTCCAAAGGACATAAAGCAATCGCTCCCAAACTTTGCTGCCCATTAAAATCACCTTGGGAGCTTTAAAAAATCCTGATACTCAGATTGCATCCTATACCAACTACATCACAGTTTTTGAGTGTTAGAACCAAGGATCAGTATTTTTAAAAATATCCTGTGGTTATCATTTGGTCTCTGAGAGCATAATGAAATGGGTATGCTTAGAAGCTAGTAGAACCCTCACAATGTTTCCTAACCTGTATAGTATGAGTCACAATGACAGGAAGGGCCAGGAGTAAACCTCTGACACTGCTCTCCCCACCCCTTAGTAAGCAAGTAAAGGCAGATACTTTGCATGTTCTAGTCATCTGTGCCATAGGTGGGAAATTGACTATATAAAGTTTCAGAGTGTTCAGCATCAGTGGTTTTTAGGGATAGGGATTTTATGGTCTCGAATATATATTGGGAAATCCCCTCTAAGGTAAAAGATGGGTTGTTACTCCATGTACTTACTAAGGCATAGCTCTTAGTGGGGATTTTTGAATATTTTTCAAGTCTTTCATTGAATTATACTATACATAAAGAGAAGACATATATCATTATTACAAAAAGGCTCCTGGTATGCTACCAAGCTCTAGTAGAAGCGAAGTGCCTTATCAAAGGTCATCAATAACTATGTAACCAGAACTGCCCATAATGAGTTGGGTTTTATCCCATACACTGAGTCAGGAACCACAGCAATCCATTGTACAGCATAAACAATACAGTCAGAATCAGGTTATTGCAGATTCAGAAAACAAAACAAAATTATGGGAACTGGTGGCTCAGACTTCCATCATACCTGCCTTTTTCCCATGATACCTCTAGTTCAAGTCACATTTTTTACCTCACTTGAAAATACTGAACAAGAAGGAAAAATATCAGACGTGTTTCAAGCATGGGTCAGCTAGATATACGCATGCTAGCCAAAAAGGATCCCTGCGACATGTAGTCCCACATGAACGGTAAAGGATGGAGATCAAAGGAAATTCTCTGAATGGGCAGAACTGCAAGAGATGTATTTGGTCTTTCACTTTGAATGTTGAGAGAAATGACTGAGGTACAGATAAATATGAACCCAGGGCAGGATAAATGGAAGTAGCAAGACTAGAAGGTTAGAAATAAGGAATTTTAGGGAAGTCATATGGATTGACTTTTGGGAGTTGGTCCAAAGCTCCTTCTGTCTGTTTAGATCCTCTAGAAGAATTTATGAAGAGGAGGCACTCAATACCCAAGTATGACTTGCAGCTACTTCATTGCTGGAAAAATGGGCCCAAGAACAGAGTAGCCATGGAGATACAGGTGGATGGATATGTATCTGCTTAACAACTCAGGCTCGCTCTCTCACAAATCATGGTCTAGCTAGAGCCATGCCTGAATAATGATCCCATCAACAAAGACTGATGCTAAGTCCTTTATGTAACCATATCCCTTGAAGAGAAGATGCAGCCACTTGGCAGCAGATTGATATACAATGGTAGGGAACTCTATCCCCCTGGGATCAGTGAAATAGCCTAATAAGAATTGAACTCTGGATTTGGGTTTACCTTACTATTCACAGACATAAAAATGTCTGATGTACTAGCATGATATATCTTACATAATTGTCCTAAACAAAAGGGTCCATTTTGAAGGATAATATTAAGGTCACTCGCATATGACCACAGTATTCACTGGCCCCACTGTATAACACATCACTTGGAAGCAGCCAGTCTAATAGAATACTGGGCTGGCCAATTAAAGATAGCACAGATACCTGCTTGGAACCCACACTCTGGGGATTTGAGTGCTGTGCTTCAGAATGGGGTATATATGTTGAACCAGCAGCTGATACATGATGCTAATTGCTGCAATACATGGGTCTGAAACCAAGGAATGGAGCAGGATTAACCTTTCTCACTATCATTTCTAAGCAGCCCTGTTTCAGAATCTGTTTCCCATCTCTGAACACCTAGGCTCTGTCATTAGATGTCCAGGTCTTCACAGGAATCACTTCCACTAGGAGACAAAGTAAGGCTTCCAATGGACTTAAAGCTGTGACTAGCATGTGGCCATATTGAACAGCTCATGCCAGTGAGTCAACAAACAAAGAAAAGAGTCACTAAACTGTTAAAGGTTATTGATCCTGACTACCATGAAGAGCTAAGTTTACTGCTACATGATAGGGACAGAAAGGAGTAAATCTGAAATGCCCAGAGACTAGCTTAGGTGAATTTGGGCTCTTTGTGTCCACTGGTAAGTGAGTATAGGCAATTGTAGCAATCACAATAACAAGAAATGTAAGGCAAATAAGGACTCAGTCCATCATGGATTAAGAGCTCGGTAACTTTACCTGGCAATCAACCTAAACCAGGTGAAAACTGAGTGAGAATGGAGAAAATAAGATGGAGAAGGGAGATGTTCTATCTCAGTTAAGATTCCAGGACCAGTTGCAACTTGAGGGACTGCAGCTAGTTCCATAATCCTAAATCTTTTGCAGAGATTGCAGCTGGTAATTGCACTGATGCAGACTGAAGCATCAGTGATGGGTTTGACTTGGTGAAGGAGACAAAATAATCTGAACCGTATAAGGGATGCAATGGACATTTTTGCAACCCATCTTGTACCCCAGTCACTGCTGTGGAAACCTACTGTGTGTGATTTTAATCTGACAGTGACTTGCTTTGCTACACTGTGTACCTCTAGCTTTGTACTTTGGGATTGCTCTGAAGTAATTTTTGGGACTGTCTATGGAAATCTACTCAGCATTCATACATGTGAATTGGGGAGGTGTAGGGATGTTAATGCTCCATAGGGAATCTTGACAGTAGGAGATTTGAGGCAGTGGATAAATTCTCACCCCTCAGTTCTCAAGAGGCAACTTCTATGTAGCATCTCAAAAGGTTCTGGTGAGTTTGAGATCCAATTGTCCAAACTGCATATTTGGTAACATACCTTCATATTGGCTTTGTTTCCTTCTCTGCTTCATACTCCTCAGGGCTTCACTCCCATTCCCTAAAATTGTTTTACAAACATCTTACCTTTACAGAGACTCTTGCCTTATGCCTTGCTTTCTCAGATAAGGCAGATAGAGAAGGAAAGTGGTTGTATGATGGGCAGCACAAAGAAAGAAAAATTCTTTCTAACTTATACATTCACCTTTATGTTTCAGCTAACCTTTTTAGGTTTGGACCCTCTGCATATTTGATAGATTCAATAACCATGATTTTATGGCACCCATGTTGCATTTCTGAAGAGAAGTGTTTTGTGAAAGTAAAAATGCTATATTAAGAGAAAAGCAGGACTGACCTGGGAGATGGTTTGAGAGACTAAATATTCATATGTTTTGTTTGTTTGTTTGCTTTGTTGCCATCATTGTTTTAGATGAAAATGGATAACTGGAGCAACTTCTTGATTATTAGCGAAGTTAAATTTAAAGCATGTATTGGGCTTCACAAGGAAAATGAGAGTTAACTCATATTTAGAAGTTTTGTTAAAGAATAAGAAGGGGTTTAAAAGACAGTAGTCAAGAAGAATGGAATCAAATAAACCGTACATTACCTCAGACAGTCCCTTGAGTGGATGTATAATATTTTGCATCAAGAACCCAAAGACCTGGAGAAAAATGCACCCTGGGAAAGAGACGAGACTTATCCCAGCCTACAGCTGCTATTGCAAGAAGCTGGGACCATGGAGCCTTAAGAGGAAGAGGAAGCCTGAACCCTTGCAGTCGTCGGCAGCCATCTTGCTCCAACATATGGCAACAGACTTTGGTGAGGGAAGTAACTTACCCTTTATGACCTGGTAACTGCAAGCTTCTATTCCAAATAAATACCCTTTATAAAAGCCAACAGATTTCTGGTATTTTGATTCAGCACCCTTTTGGCTGACTAATACAATACCATTTAGAGAAAGGGGACACAAGCCAGGAAATGCAGGCAGCCGCTAGAAGCTGGTAAAGACAAGGAAATGGATTTTCTTCTGGAGCTTCCAAAGGAAACCAGCCCTGCTGACATCCTGACTTTGGCCTGATGAGACAGATTTTGGACTTCTGACCTCAGAACTGTAAGATAATAGGTCTGTGTTGTTTTCAGCCACGAATTCTGTGGTAACTTGTTATATCAGCAATAGGAAGCTAATGTACTGCATATGTGAAAAAATTGTATAGAACTAAGTAGTCTGCCACCCCACTCCCACACACACACTGGGAAGTGAATGAGATGCATGGATTTTATTAATGTTATAATCCCGGTTATGATAATATACTATAGTTTTATAAAATGTTAACTTTGGGGGAAACTGGACAAAGTTTAAAAGGGATTTCTCTGTATTATTTCTTACAACTATATGTGAATCTATAATTATCTCAATTAAAATAAATAATTTAAAAGTGAAAAAAAAAAAAAGAAACGAACCCAAGGAATTGTGTAGGCTAGTTGAGCACCGGGGATCTCCATGGTCATATATGAACGTGTCTAACTTCTTGATTCTCTTTCCTTAAGACCCTGTGATGGCAATCCCTCTGTGACAAGAGGAAAAGTAATCCCCATTTCATATTGCCCAAATATGGGGGTTGTAGGAAGTAAGGCACCATCCTCTTCCCACAGCACAGCTGGTTTTGCCTTCTTCTAGGCAATATCCAAGAAGTTGCCCCTTGTGTCATTTTTCAAGTGTGTATTGCATTGTAGAAGCCAATTACCTGGCTTTTTTTTTTTTAATTTAGTGAAACTATTTAAGAACTAAATATAAAGACATGTTAAATTATTTTTCTGGCTTAAACATTCTGGGCAGGGGGGCAGAGATCAACACTAGGGTCAGCTACCTTGTATTTCAGAATAGGAGATTGTTTGGCACGAGTCATCAATTTTCCCTTTTCTGAGATTTCCCTATACACTTTCTTAAAGGTCTGAATTTAGAAATCCAAATACAATAGGGACTAAATTATTTAGAAATTACCCTGAATACCAAATTAGTGAGATTATCTAAAAATAACTGAAGTAATGTAATGTAGAAGGTAATTAATGACCTGTAAATGCAGATTCCTCTACAACTCTTCATTTAGGGAGTAATGTTCCTAAAATGACTTCTTTGGGAACGGCATGATCCCGAGGAACTGGTAATAAGAGATGGTACAATGATTTTGCCTTTATAGTCCTGCCTTGAACAACATATATACAAACCATCCTTCTAAACAAATATATTCATAAATCCTTAAGAAATGCATCAACTACTAAAAACACCGCAGATATCTGCACTTCTAATCAGATTTCTCAAGCCTGCTTGTCAGAATCAGTTGTTGCAGAACACACAGCAGTATTCTTTGTATTTTCTGCAGCAGTAGGCTTCGCTATCATGCTAGTGTAAAACTTCGATTGCACAGCAGAAGTTAATCAGAAGCTCCCCTTTCATTTGTACTTATTTCAATTGGTCTTTATATAGATAATCAAGTAATTTAGGGACTAACTGGGTTATTCCTACACAGAGAATGGAAGACAAGAGGAGGAAGAAGCTTTATTTTAAGAAACAATGATATAAGATAACCACAAGGGGAAAACATGTAGCTGAAAGGAACTTTATAATGTTCTATCCCGAAGCTCTTTAGTTCACAGATTTGCAAAATGAAGCAGAGATGGGTTAAATTGACATGCCTTGGGAAAAGAACTTTAGCAGCAGCCTCAGGTCATACTCCCCTCCCCAGCTGAGGGCTCTTTCTCCTCTGCAGCACATTGCTTGCCTTCAAAAGTCATTAAGGGAACAAGTGATGGGGTCTTCTTGGTACCTGGGATGCAATAATAGCTAACAGACCAATCAGTATAAAGTAGGTAGTAATTGAAGTGTTCTTTAAAAATGGGCCAAATATGAATGGAAGAAATATGCCCAATGTAAGCTATGGACCATAGTTAGTAGTAGTATTTTGATGATGTTCTTTCATAATCTGTAATAAATATTCCACAACAATGCAAAGGTGGAAGGGTGATGTATGGGAATTGTGTGCATTATGCATGATTGTTTGGTAAGCTCATAACTTCACTAATAATAAAATATATTTTTTTAAAAAGTAAAAAAAAATGGGAAAAGCAGCCCATTAATAACTACATGGTACTTATTAAAAAGTAAAAAAAAAAAAATTCTGTCAAGCAATATCACCCTCTCAATAACTTTTTTTTTTAATCCTACACTATGCAGAAAAGGAAATTAAGAGGAAAGGAAAACAGCAGTTCTGACTAATAGCTTAATCATCCTTGCCAATGAGACTAGTTACTCTGGCATTTTATAGTTGCAGACATTTTAAGAGACAGTTTGAAAATATCATCAGACAAGTAAATAGTGTCTGTGAATGCAAACCAATGGGCAAATGTCATGGGTATCACTATGAGACTATTGTGCCAAAGAAAAGTTCCCAGATTTATTTCCAGCCTGTTGTAGTGGAAAGAATGCAGGACGTGGAATGAAATCGGTATTGAGTTGCTCTCCTTTATCATGTATGAGCCCAAACTCTTTTGATTTCAGCAATCTATCTCTAAAATGGGGCCAATAAAAAATACAAGTTTAATAAGTGTCAAGATTAAATGGGATAATAAATGTAAAGTGAGTGTCTTAAAATATATGCTCATAAATGACAATTGTGATTTTTTTAAATTCTATTTTGAAACTTTTCAGATCTGTAGAAAGAATAGTATAATGTATTAACTTATCACTCAGATTCAATAATTAAAAATTAAAAATTCATTCCCCAAATAGTAATAATTCCTTAATTTTTTCAAATATCTAATCAGTGTTCAAATATTCAAATTGCATTGTGAATAACATAAATGGGTTCTTCAGTTTATATGATTCAGAATCCAGTAAGGTTGGTTGATATGTTATCACTGTGATGATGATGATGATGATTGCCTGTATCCAGTGGTTTTATTTTGGAGTGGAAATAACCTCCATAAGTACATAATAACCTCCATACAGTCATTGCCACAAAAGTTAAAAGAAGTTTCAAGAACACGGTATCTGACTCATCAATTAGGCCAAATCTCTTCTCTTACTTCCACTCACCTCAAAGGAAAAACGGATTTAATTATTGTAGCAAAAAACCCCATCATGTTATATCTGCCAGAAGCATCTGCTCTTTACCTTAATTTGCCTTGTGAATGGATACCTCAGGGTCACAAGGATCCTGCCAGCTCTGGGTGAGAGTAGGATAAGTAGAGGAATGCTGTAGGTTGGGGATGGGCACTGGCATTCGAGGGGCACATGGCAGATTTGTTTGGGTGCCTTTTTTGTTGTCTATATGTGGTGGCACCATGTACTCAACCCCATCATTGCGTTCAGTTCCTACTGAGTTTCCAACAAGAGTTTTATAATGTCTAGTTTCTTCTAGAAACATAAGTATTCACAAAGAACTGCAAAACAAAGAAATGGCCCATGTCTCAGTCTTGGGTTTGGGGAGCAGAATGCTACAGTGGCCTGCTATCTGGAAAGTGAGTCAGGGTGAGAGAGAATCAGGAGATACTATGCAAAATCATAAGCATATGTAATCAATAAAGCTGGTGGGACTGCCCCTTTTCTCTTTTCCCCACAACCACATGAATAAAGGTGCAAATTATATTTGTGTATAATAAGACAACTGTTGTAATTCATTTTAATCTTTCTCTTTCTCTATATATGTATATACAAAGAAATACACATATGTGCTTTTCATGCATCTATGTATATATATTAATACACACACATATACATATATACATATATATACATTTTTGGTTGGGGATAAGATGATGTAAGAGGAGATAAAAGGAGACAGGTGGTATCTTTGCCTCCAGCTATATTTAAGCTTCCTAAAAGACAACTGGGCCTAAGGTGATAGGTTTAAAAGGGATAAACTGAACGTTGTAGAAGATGGAGCTGAAGAAATAGATAGATGGAAAAACAAAATACAATACATGCCATGTTACTTCCATGTTATTCTATAATTTATTAATAGGAACTTTTCTACTAATAAGATTTTAAGCTTTTTTTGAGATATATCATGGACTAAACTAGCACTGCCTCTTGAAAACAGCAAGTATTATATGTAATTAAATAAATTAAACCACCACGCAAATATGTTCCATTTTCACCGAGGTTGCTCCAGACCCAGATGAATTAGGCCACATGTAAGAAATTATTTGGGTCATGCAATTGTTCAAAGAAAACCTGCAAAGATTGGCTATCCTATGAAATATAGTATTGCAATCAACTCACATATCATACATCTTTTAAAGGGAAGTAGATCTGCTTTGAATACACATTGATTTACCATACAATAGAATCATGTACTTAAATGTAATTTTGGGAAAAATAAGAGTGGGGGAATAACAAATCTGAGGAAAGCCCTATGAGAATAAAGATCCTGTCCTTTTTTGTTCATCTAGAGCACATGGTATGCAATAAAGCATTTTGGAATGAATGAATAAATTATTTAAGCCATGATCTTTCCTGAAAAACATTGACTTATATCAAGTGACCCCTGGTGATATAAATGGAGCAGACAGCCATCTGATTTGGAAAGACAGAAACTGATAAATTATTCCAGAGACTTTCTCTCCCTCACTCCATGTCCGGTTTATCAACAGATCCCATAGATTTTACATCCTACATGTCACTCGATTCTGCTTTTCTCATCGCTTCCCCTACAGGTGTGGTCCACACTGCCGCAGTCTCTCGCCTGGGTACTCTTTTCTTCAGTTAGAGTCATCTGGTTGCCGTTGTTACAACTGATGAAAGCACAGTTTTATCATTGTGCTATTAATTATAGTCCAAGGTATAACTTAGGGTTCATTGTGTTGTGCAATTGCATGGATTTTATTTTTTAATCTATTCTAGTAACATAGACACAACCTAAAATTTCCCCTTTTAACCACATTCAAATATGTAATTCAGTGCTGTCACAGTGATCTTTTAAAAACATATTTCTAAACTTCTATCACCCACCCATTCACTCACATCTCTCCCTTCTCCTTATACCTTTCAAAGGCTTCTAATTATTCCTAAAATAAAGACTAAAACACTTTTTAAAGACATAGAGACATTTGCTACGTCTTCAGCCAAGCCATTGCCGTCCCATCGCTCCTTCGTCTTGTGCACGCATGGCTCTTCTCCTGCATTCTGCAGCTGAATAAACCCCTCTCTTCACAAGGCCAGTCAAATATGCTGCATCTTTAGCCTTCACTGCTTTCCCTTGTGCTTTATCAAGTTACTGTTTATCTCTACTCCATATCTCATCTCATAGCTTAATTCCTCAGGGTTGCCTTCTCTAATCTCCCAGAATAGGTAAGGACCTTCTGTTTATAAATGCATAATACCAAGTATCTCTATCATCATAGCACTTTCAACTGCTTTTGCTTATTTGCATGGTTATTTGGCTGATAACTGACTCCACCAAGAGATTCACTCCATGGAAGGTGGGAAGTGTACTTGTGTTGCTCACCATTGTTATGCTGAAAATAAAACAAACTTTAAAAAGGGGGTGCAGAACAAGTTTATTGAACTAAAGTTGCACTAATGCAGGAGCAGCACCAAAAGAGGTTTCTGCCAAGGGGATGGGCTGTGGGAGCAGCTTGTATGGCTGCTTGAGACCAAGGAGAGGTGTGCGGGAATGGGGAGGGATAAAGGGGACATGATTTATGGTTAGTACGTGTGTTCCGTGAGCTGTGTGGACTATAGGGGATATGGGGAGCTGTTTGGGCAGGGTGTCCTTCAGGCCCAGTTTGTTAATCAGCAAGCAGGATGTGGATGTAGGATTGTAGCCATCTGGTGAAAGTCAGCAGGCCATGCTGGTGTCAGCTTGAACTCTTTGTTACCGTTCTTACTCTCAGGCTGGGGCAGGGGGTTTTATCTCCACCACAAAGTATTATTGGTATGTCAGCTTGCTTCAGTTAACCTCTATTTCTTCTTTATAACTCCCTGGAAAAGAAATGGAAGCTCAAGCAAATCAAGATGGTTAGTAAATTTATTTACCATTCCAATCTCACACCATTATATCCCAACACTTAGAGTAACTTATGCATGAAGTGCCTAAATGAAAGCATTGCTCCGAATAGTAAATTTTTAGTAAGTAATAACTATTGGCGTTAATATATTGTAAGGAACTTTGTAAATACAGCAAACCTTTAAAATTCATTAATGTGATCTCTTGATTTGTCACAAGAAAAACACAATGGAGCCCATCCTCCACAGCACGGCGCTGATCCGGTCTGACCCTAAGGGTGGGAGACAAGATGGTGGTGGTCGATGGCCAAGCCTCACCATACCCCATCATGGTGCTCTGCAACAAGGATGGGTAGGGTTGACTTTTCAAGACTGATCTTGCCTGAAAAGGAAGCCCAGAGGCTTACTTGAGAAAGAAGTGTCAGGAATGTCTCTTTCCCAGGGACAGTTGACAGTCACATTCCCAGAGATGTGGCCATAGAATTCTCTCAGGAATGGGAATGCCTGAACCCTGGGCAGAGGGCTTTATACAGGGACATGATGATGGAGAACTACAGGAACCTGGTCTCCCTGGCTCTCTCTCCTAAATGTGCCATCAAGGAATTACTACCAAAAGAAGACATTAATCCTTGGGAATTATGTCAACCAGTGATATTGGAAAGCCATGAAAGCCATGGTATTGAGGATTTTGATTTCAGGGAAGTCTGGGAAGACATGCATGAATTTGAGAGTCAGCGGGGATATGGCAAAAGAAATTGCAAAGGAATGCTTAGGACCCATAACAAAACGATCACTTATAGGAAAGATCAGCAGCATATCAAATGCTCTGGTAATTTCCCTCTAAAGCAGAGTGTTTTTGTTAGAAAAAGTTCGTATCAATATTCCAAACATGAGAATTCATTTTAAAGGAATTCACTGAAGCTAAAAAATAACACAGGCAATGCAGGAAACAAGTATGACAGATGTTTTGAAAGTAGACTTGGATTTCAGTCACATCTGGCTTAAATGCAGAGATTTCAAACTGAAGAGAAAATTTATAAATGTAATCAAGTTGAGAAGTCTATCAAAAATTGTTTCTTGGTTTTCCCACTTCAAAGATTTCTTCCTAGTGTCAAAACCAACATGTGCAATAAATATGGAAAGGTTTTCATGCATCGTTCATTGCTTGCACAACAGAATGCAAATAACATTGCATCCTTATAAATGTAATGAATGTGGTAAGGCTTTTAGCCAGTACTTAATGTTTGCTAATCATCAGAGAATTCATTCTGAGTAGCAACCTTACAAATGTGATGAGTGTGCCACAACCTTTCACAATTTCTCAAGCCTCATGAGACATGAAAAAATCCATACCAGAGAGAAGCCATATAAATGTAATGTATGTGGCAAGGACTATATTCAAAATTCAGACCTTACAAACCATTGGAGAACTCCTACTGGAAAGAAACCTTACAAATGTAATGAATGTGTTAAAGCTTTTACCCAACGTTCATACATTTCAAAACACGAGACAACTCATGCTGGAGAGAAACCATACAAACATGTTAGATGTGGCAAGGCCTTTACGGAATGGTCTAACCTCTAGAGGCACCAAAGCATCCATACTGGAGAGAAACTTTACAAATGTAACATATTTGCAAAGCCTTTAAGCAGTGCCCACACCTCTCTAAACCTCAGAATACACATCCTAATAAGAGAATTCATACTGGAAAAAAAAACCATACAAATGTAAGAAATGCTGTAAAACCTTTAAGCCTCAAGCTTCAGGAGACATCAGAATATACATCCTGGAGAGAAACCACACCAATGGTATGTGTGCAATAAAACTTTTATCAAATGTTCACACTTTTGGGGTCATGAGAGGCATCATGTAATGTATTGAATTTGGCAAGGCATTTAGGCAGTGGTCTGACTTCAGGATTCACTAAAGTGCTCACACTGGAGAGAAACCTTAGACATGCAGTTAGAGTGGTGAATCGCATAACCAGTTCTCACAATGGGCTGTCCATCAGGAAATCCCTGCTAGAGAGAGCTGAGACTATAGTCCTCAGATGTTCAATTCCACACAGTGATTAAAACTCAAAACCATTAAAACACATGTGATGAGAGGTGTCAATGAAGCAAGGAGATTGTGGAAAAGTAAAATTTCTTCAGTTTATGAAACCATTTTATTCTATTTGAGGTTTCATGAAAAAGCTATGCTACTATTGATGACTTCCATCCTAGGTTTGAAATCCGTTGATGTTATGCTTTCATCACAGCCCTTTCATGTGTCACCTTGAAGGTCTGCAGGAAGAGAGCAGTAAGATGAAAGGCCTACCCCATTAAAGGAGTTCATTTCTATCTATGTTCCCTGGAAGAACAAGGGCCCTGGATCTTAAGATGCAGTGTTGTGTGAATGTGAATAATGAATAAGATCACAGGCAGTGGGAGAGCATGTATGTAAAGCCATGGTCTAAGCCATCATAATTAATGTGTTCAGGGTTATCTTCTACAGATTTGGTGGTGCCATGGACGGCCACTGGATTATCGGAAAGGACTCATTTACCAGCTGACCATGAAACAGAGCAGGGTAGGACATTAAGAGATGGAGGTTTTCATGAGAGCAGATGTCATTGGAGACTGCATATGCCATGTAGATAACAGGGGAAATGATTGTCAACCTGTCCTTTTAAAGGAAATAGCTGTTATATATCAAAGACTCATGAAAAATTAGTCTTAATCCTGCTAACTGAAGAGAGAGAGGAAAGTTTAATGAAAAGAACTAGAGTACAGTGTGCATATAGAGGATTTGCATTTAATCACTCTTCTGAATACTTTGGGTATGACTTTATTTCAAGTGTATGATTGTTCTCATGATTCAATTAATAAAATGTTATAATTAAAAACAACACAATGGAGTCAATCACCTACAATTTACAAAAGCTCTATTTTGTGTTCTGTGTTACACCAAACGTTTTTTGTTAAGGTGTAAGTTAGATACAGCAAAATTCACCCTTTTTTAGTGTACAGTTCTGAAAATTTTTACAAAAATATACACTTATGTAATCACCATCATAATAATGTTTTAAGACATCCATTACCCCAGAATAACTCCACAACTTGCTCCTTTGTAATCCGCCCCCAAACCCACAACCCATTTCCACCACTGATTTGTTTTCTGCCTGATATCGCCATTTCTAAAAGTTCATATAAAACATATAGCATGGAGCCTCTGCAGCCTGGCTTCTTTCATTTAAAATAATTCATTTGAGATTCATCCATTTTGTTGCATCTATCAACAGTTCATTCCTTTTTATTGTCAATATCATTCCATTCTATGGATCTATCACATTTTGATTATGCATTGTTAAGTTGAGGGACATTTACTATTTCTACCTTTTGGCAATTATGGATAAAATCACTCTAAACATTTACAGACATATTTTTGCATGAACATTGGTTTTCATTTCACTCAGGTAAATACCTAGAAGTGTAATTGCAGGATCATATGATAAGTGTATGTTAACTTTATTAGAAACTGCCAAAACATTCTCCAAAATGGATGTAATATTTTTTATTCCCATCATAAATGTATGAATTCCTGTTGTTCCATATCCTCACCAACACTTGATATTGTCAATCTTTTATTTTAGCTAGTCCAGTGAGTGCATAGCGGTATCTCATTGTGACTTTAATTTGCATTTCACTAATGATAAATGATGTTTTCACATGCATCTTTTCTTGTGCTTATATACCATCCTTGAATTTTCTTTGATGAAGTTTCTGTTCAAATCTTTTCCCATTAATTACTGTTTTTTTTAAGAATTCCTTACATATTCTGGATATAACTTCTTTATCAGATATGTGATTTTCAAATATTTTCTTTCAATGTGCTTCTGTCTGTTTCATTATCTTTACAGTGTATTTGAAAGGCAGATATTCTTAATTTTGATAACAATGAAATTTATCCAATGATTAACATATCATGCTTTTGGTGCCATATTTAAAAAATATATTCTAAAATAAAGTCACAAAGATTTTTCCCATGTTTATTCTAGAAATTTATAGTTTTGCATTTTACATTTAGGTCTTTGATCCAACTTTGAGTCTTGAATAAGTTGCAATTCTTTTTTTTTTTTTTACCGGGAGGTTGCCGGGATCGAACCCAGGTCCCTCTATATGGGAGATGGACAGCCAACCACTTGAGCCACATCCACCCCCAAGTTGCAATTGTTTTTAAAAAGTTTTTTTGCATATAATAATTTTCCAGCACCATCTTTTGTAAAAAATATCCTTTCTCCATTAAATTATCTTCTCAACATTGTTAAAAGTTAATTGATCATATATTCATAGTTTTTTTCTGTACTCTGTATTCTGCCCTATAGGTTTATTTTTCTATTCTTTCTCCAATTCCATACTGTCTTGATTACTGTGGCTTTATAGTAAGTCTTTCAGTAGTAGAAGGTTTCACACTTTGTTCTTCTTTCTCAAAATTTAGTTCCTTTGCATTTCCATAAAAGTTTTAAAGCCTATCAATTTTTGGAAAATATGCTACGGGGATTTTTACTGTATTTGTATTGACTCTAAAACAAATCTGATTGATCAGCTGTATTGATTAGCCTGGGAAGATCTGACATCTTAACTGTATTGCATCTTCGAATCCATGAAATTGGTGTACTCTGCATTTTAGAGGAGCTACTTTAATTTCATTAGTATTTTGTCATTTTCAAACTATAGAACTTGCACATATAAAATTCAGTTTAAGTTATACCAGTTATTTCATTGTTTATTGCTATTGTAAATGGCTCTGATTTTTTGTTTCAATTTCCAATTGTACCCAAATAGAGACTAGTTGATTTTGTGTATTGACCTTGTATGCTGCATCCTTGCTAAACTTCCTTATTAGTTAGATTTTTAAAAATTATTTAAGATTATCTATAAAGAAAATCATGTTGTTCACACTCAAATGTTTTACCTCTTTATCTCCAATCTAAATAATTTTTAAAAATTTCTTGTTCATGCCTCATTGTATTAGTTAGGACCATCAGTAAGATGTTGAATAAAAGTGGAGTGAGTGAAGATCCTTGCTTTGCTTCAAATCAGAGGGTATAATATTCAGACTTTGCCATTACATGTGATATTAGCAGCAGATTTTCCATTGAATCATTTTTATCAGATTAGAAGATCCCCTCTCTTCCTATGTTGCCAAGACTTTTCATCATGAATGGATGATAAATTTTGTTAAAGGTTTTTTTGCATTGATTGAGATAATCTTATGATTTTACTCTTTGAGACTGCTGAGATTATGAGTTAAATTGATTTTCAAATGTTAAGTGAATCTTTCATATTTAGGACAAAGTTCACTTGTTCTTAATATTTTTATACATTTTGTATATTGTTTGATTCAGTTTGATAACATTTTACTGAGGATTTTTGCATCTGTGCTCATAAGACGTGTCTGTAGTTTTCCTGTAATGTTTTTAACTGGTCTGGATATGAGGAAAAGGCTGGCCTTATAAAGTAAATTGAGATGTAGTCACTCTACTTTAATATTCTTGGATATTTTGTGTATAATTGACAATATTTCTAACTTAATTAACTTAATTAACTGGGCTTTTACTTGCTTTCTTTGGAATGCTTTTCACTACAGCTGTTAGTAGATATAGGCTCTTCAGATTATCTATTTCTTCTTGATTAGGCTTTGCAGTTTGTGTCTTTAAGAACTTTGTCCATTTAATAGAAATTGTTGAATTTATGGATGCAAACTTGTTTGTAGTATTTCATTATTAGTCTAAAAATTACTGTATGTCTGTAACAATAACACTTCTTTTTTTTGCTGATGTTTGTAATTTTGTTTTATCTCTTTATTTCTTGGTAATTTTAAGTATGGGTTTGTCATTTTTATTTATCTTTTTAGTGAACAAACTTTAATTTTATTCTTTTTCTTTCTTGCTTTCTGTCGTTAATTTTATTGATTTCTTTCTTTATGTTTATTATCACTTTTTCTTCTGCTCCTCCTAGGCTTAATTTACAATCCATTCTCATGTTTCTTAAGTGATACATCTTTTATTTAAGATTTTTCGTCTTTTCTAATATAAGCATTTGGCACTACAAATATCCTTGTAAGCACTTCTTTACCTGCATCTCATATATGCTGTGTTTCATTTTCATTTATTTAAGTGCTTCCCTGCTATTCATTGTGATTATCCCTTTGACATATGGGTTTTTGGAAAATGCAGTATTTAATTTCCAGATATTTGGGTTTTTCCCAAAAGTCTTCCTCCTTTTGGTTTCTATTTTAAGTATATTCTGCTAAGAAAATATACTTTTTAAGATTTAAATTCTTTTATTTTAATAAAGCCTTTTTTATTAAGATTTTATTTTATTTATTTATTCCTCCCCACCCTCTTGTTGTTTTACACTTGTTGAGTCTGTTCGTCTTTCTTGTTTCTTTAGGAGGCACCTGGAGCCAAATCCGGGACTCTGATGTGGGAGGGAGGTGCCTAATTGTTTGAGTCACCTCCACTGCCTGCTTTGTTGTGTCTCTCGTTGGGTTTTTCCTCCCCACGTCTCTTGTTGCATCAGCTCGCTGCACCTACACATCGTGTCAGCTCGCTGTCTTCTTTAGGAGGCACCAGGAACCTCTGCTCCCTGCTTTGCTGTGTCTGTCATTTTGTTTTTTTCTTGTTGTGTCAGCTTGCTGCACCTGCCCATCACGCCAGCTCGCTGTCTTCTTTAGGAGGCACCAGGATCCGAACCAGAGACCTCCCACGTGGTAGGCGGGAACCCAGTCACCTGAGTCACATCTGCTTCCTGATAAAGACTTTTTTTTGATGCATCATATGGTCAATGTTGTTCAATATTCCAAGTGCATTTGGAAAAAAAAGTGTATTCTGTTGTGTGGAGTAGTCTATATATGTCAATTAGGCCAAATTGGTTGTTATTGCCCAGGTCTTCTATATCTTTATTAATATTCTGTCAACTTATTTTATTGATTAATAAAGGAGGAGTGTTGTAGGCTCCAAATATTATTGTGGATTAGCTTATTTGTTCTTTCAGTTCTATCAATATTTTTTGTATGTGTTATGAAGCTCTGTTGGTAGATACGCATGCATTTAGGATATTTTGTTTTCCTGGTTATTTTATCCTTTTATTATAAAGTAATTTCTTATAATGTAATTTCTTTCATATATTTTGGAGTCCTAATGTTAGGTGCATATATATTTGTAATTGTTATGCCTTCTTGTTGAATTGACTACAAGACTACTTTTAAAGAGAAAGGGCTACTTACCATATGGATAGGATCTCATAATCCACATTATTTAAAATATGATGAACTTAAATCCATTTCAAGGGCAATCATATTTTGCAAAAAATAGTACACTCAGTAGGCTGCAATTTAATTGTTAGTTTCAACGTCTTTAACCCTGTGTCAGCAATAAGACAACATGTCATGCATGCTTTCCTTCTCCTTCTCCTGTCACTCAAAATAAAAGAGTGAAAGAATGAATATGAATAAAATCTAGTAAAGATAGAACAAAAAGATTGTCATATACACAAAGGCTTCTTAAAGATATGGCAGACATCAAGCTGCATGGCTAAATGTAATTTTAGAAAGGGAATCTCAAAAAGAAATATTGCTGTTTTATTTAGTGGCAGAAATTATTGTGAAAGTTTCTATAAATGCTATTATTAGATGCAAGATAATGCCAGTTGTTATAATAAGAAAAAAAATCTTGAATTTTGTTAAAATGACAGGTTTCAAAGTCCTAAGTCAAGAAAGAACTATGATTCATCTTTCAGTTCCACCAACACAAGTATTTGAAAGAGAGACAGTGAGAGATAGATAGGTAGATATAGAGTGAGAGAAAGATAGAGAGAAAGTGAGCTGTCTAGCTTTCTAGTCCTGTGAGTAAGGAGCCAGTTATCAGAAATTTCATAATGGTAAAATCTTCATTTCACTATAGGTCAATATAGAAAAAAGAAAACATTTTTCTACAAAGGTCTGTGTTGCTGTCAGATGGCAGCACATTAAATTGTTTGAAAAATCCACATCCTGGCATGTGAGTATTTTTCAAGGCTAACTATTCATAAAATGTTGACATATCATTACTGTAACTGTCAACATACACGGATACTGGTATGATCACATGAAATTCTATTCTCAAGGAGACCAGAAATCACAAGACTACACTGAGAGTTTCCAGAACACTAGTACTCAAAACAAGGAAATGGCCATATATATATAT